>CABFPE010000219.1:365063-388660 GCA_900660155.1 Hofstenia miamia | reverse complement strand
ATGTATATATATATATATATATATATATATATATGCATACATTTTTTTGAATTGATTGTATAACCACACTTTTTTAAATTTATGTATGTATATGCTTATTAAATACACTTTTTGAAATTATCATATAAGAAACATTTTAATAAATCCATAAACATTCAATCAATCAATAGAAAATTTAATTATACTCTGTTTTGAAGTGTATTTAGGTTGTACTTAACTATTGGATATGTATTGTGTGTTAAATGTTCAGCTTTTTGTTTTAAATTAAATTCTAAAACTCAAAAAGTGCGTGGAATGCGCAAAATTGAGTTCCTTTAGTTTCAGAATTGTCAAATGAAATTCTATGAATTGCCCAGAATGGGCAAAACTAAATTCTCTTAATAGAAAAAGTGCCTGGAATGGTGTGGCATAATGGTGTGAAACAAATGAATAATAAGAAGAGGCAACTAAGATTATCATTAAAAACTTGTGACTTAATTATACTTTTGTACAAACACAATTATTATTATTTAAATTTTGTAAAACAATTTGTGCAGTTTCAAAATTACGCTTATTGGTAAAATGGTTTGGCAAAATTAAAAAGATGAAAACTGCTACAGCTAATTAGTATGATGTTGCATAATTGAATGCATATGAAAGAATTGTAAACAAATTTGAATCTACAAACAGATACATGCCGATTGTTTAAATGTTTGTGAAATATGATTATAATTAGCGTGCATTGGATTTATTTGATAATGAAATAATTTCACTAGATTGTTTTCTTTGTATTGACAGGTTTGATTATTAATGACAATGGAAACTAAACATCTGAATGCACATGTAGTCCTTCAGTGGTCCCTAAATTCGACTAAAGAGATTCTTGGAGCAATTGCAAACTCATCTATTCACAATGTGGTGCGGCTGGTAGCCAAAACTCCCATGTGCTCCTAGGCAAGGTGTAATTGTAGGGATTTTTATTCGTTGTAGCTTTCCAATTGATTCATTTGTTATAATAAACCATGTCATCAAATAGCTGGAAAGTTACCTTTAGGCTAACACTTTTTAGATCCAAATTGTTATGGTATTATAATAAACTCTATTACACATATGAGGTGCCTATGAGCCTGAAACTATATTACTTGTGTATATTATTTACCAGTTTAGTTAGTGTTATGTTACCTTTGAATTAAATTTTTAGGCCTCCAGTTTTCACTGACAGTATTGTTTGTTCACATGTACATAAGGTTTATTTATCTATAAATGTAATGTTATGTATATGTAAGATCTATAATAAGCTAATGCATCTCAGTTGTGAAAATTCCTCTGTTTTACTCATCAGTTATAACAAGAACAATCAATACAATAAATTGCTAAGTAATTACATCACACAAGTACTGAACATTCCGCAATGTAACTGGTGATTGCTTACCAATCCATGTTCCTCCTTGAAGTTCATTGCTCTGCATTGGGTTTTGACCCTGGGAACACTTTGCAGCTTTCAATGTAAACAATTTGTAAGTAATAACTTATCCTAATAGAATGGAAAGCTGGATTAATTGGAATTGTACATTTGGTTGAAAGGATTAATTAGAGTAAATTGTTAAAGCACTACTGGAATATGTCTATTATACTACTTGTACAGATTCTACAATGGGCAAAATTGATTGCCTTTTGAAAAAGTGCCTGGAACGGGCAAAATTGAATTCATTAAGACTTATGTTTTATTAATATTAGGTTTTTTGTTTTAAAATGAATCACGTTTGAAAATAATAGAATTTGAAAATGTTTAAATTATCATGCACCTTATTTTTTAGACAGAATACAAGCCTGGCTAAATGTCCTAAAAAAGGTTTTTGCTTAATAACTTACAAGTATTTTGAATTGCATAGCAATAGCCCATACCCAATCCATATTCATTGTAAAATCTACCATAGCTATCATAAGGAATTTAATGTGTATGAAAATATTGGAAACTTCCAAATAAATATTCAAACAGGTTTATTAAACATCCCTCTCCAGGACCAATCAAACAAATTTCCTTGTCAAATTTATCTTGTATATCACTTATTGAAATTTTCTTCTCAAAATTAATCATGTATTGATGTTGGTAAGCTAAACAAGACTTAGGATAATTTAATTTTTGTATTTCAAAGTTATTTACTATATACTTGATAAATTTCTTTGGACTGGTTAATTCACGTTTTTTGTATTATTAAATTTTGAACAACCTGTAGACTGCACATCCCATATGCATCAATAAGTTTTTCATTTTCTCCTGTTTTGGTATTATTTACTGTTCCAATATTATTGGTTCATGTATAATTTGAAACTTTTTATTCATTTTCTATATAAAGAACAAGAAATTCTTTTTCTGTAGATATCTGAGCTTAGAAAAAATTATTTTAATATTTAGTTTTAGGTAGGAAATATGTCAAATTTTGAAAACTAATCCTTTTTATAGGCCTTGCATCACTTGCAAAAAAGCAAAACTGTCCATTCACATGTGAAATATCTGCACAAATTATACCATTTGATATAGCTAGTCCAAATATTAACTTATTAAAATCTAAACTATATTCAAGTTCCTGATTAAGTTTATTATAGCTGCAGGGTTTTGTAAGTTGTGCCAATACCTCTGGCAAATCCCCCTAAAAATATTTGGGAACCAACTATTTTATATTGACAATGTTGCAAGTCAGGATTATCTGTTTTTTTAAATTCTATATCAAATTCCATACTCTTAATAATATCACTGTCATTAGTACTATATCATAAAATACTATTTAATTCAACATCATTCTAAAATTAATCAGTTGTGTCAAAATATTTACTATTCAAAGAAAAAGATTTCTTCTTTTACTAAATTGTGTATTGAGAATTCAAAAAATTGATTGATTTCAATATAAACATCATGCACATTTTATACTTTCACAAATTTCTGCAAATCTAATTGCTTTTAGAGGCCATGATTCCTTAGATAAATTTAAGTTAAGTTGTTAGAAGAAATCTCATCTAAAAACATATTTCCCTCTGAAATTTTGCCCTAACTCTTGGGTTCATATGGTAAACCTAAGTGTTAAGTAAAATAACCTACACTCAGTCCATTCCTCACCTCAAGCAATTTAAGTGAAAGCCTTAATAACAATTTCAGTAATGAATGACAAGCAATATTATTGCCCTAGCTGTATACCTAACCTAAGTTAGAGGATATACCAGTCAACTCATCCACTGCCTGGTTGCCCATTAACTATGTAGTTGAAAATTAGAAAAACATAATTTAATAAAAGCAAAATCAAGAGAAAATACAACTAAAATGAATTTACTGAGAATAAATCAAAGTAACAATAAAGTGAACAAAACTTGGATAAATATAAAAAATTAACAGGTAAAGTAAGCAAAAGCATACCATGAAAATATAGACAAATATGTGGTAGGTACAAAATTGGTTTCTGCTTCAATTTTACCTCATTTCAAAATTAGCAGAAATTCAAACTAAAATATAAATAGCACCATTTTTACTTTGCCAAATTACAATTGGAAATAATTTGGAATAATAAAATTGAAATTGTAACTAAATGAAATAATGAAAGTTCCAAGCATGTAAAAATGTCATTATGCCATATGCCCCTCCCCAAATCAGTCTATAGAATTTAGTCCTCCAAAATAACTCTTTGAGGTTTGATGAGAGACAGAGAATCTTTTACTAAACTATGACATGAGGATTGTTCCATGAGAGAATATCAGAATATTTGGTGAGAAAGCTTCCAGTTGTGTGCATACATGTTTGGCAAAGTTGTAAAATCAAGGGTTTTCCATTTGATCAGAGATTAGAATAGTATTGCAAAGATTGTTAAGTTTTCTTGTAAACAAAGAGTTTAACTTAAGATATAATCTAAATCCCTTAATAGCAATTAGCAGTGTGAGTTTTACATCAATGTCTGAAGCATTTTGTCATCCTCTCTGATTGCCATATTGGGATAAATGAATTTAAAGAAATTCAGTAATCTCTTTGAAAAATATTGAGATCTTACTAGAAACAATTTCTTTAGTCATTGCTTCTGGATCAGAGATGTTTGCCCTTATCAATCTGATGATTTTGATTCTCTTAGAGATGTCATAATATTGTAGAATCTGTACCAGATTCTAGACATTAAGGGAAGCAAGGCTGTACCAATGCTCATTGCATAGTCTCAGTATTACAGATACAATTCCACTGCAATATGATCATATTTAATTAGGTAAATTGGGCAGCTATCACTAACTTAGACTAATTAATTCTTCTTAAGATCATCAGATGTTAGCAGTGCCAAAGCTCAAAGTGGCTCCATGCAGCATGAGATGAGAAGAGTTAATTGGTGATGGCTTCCATGTGACAGAGTTCAAACCACAACTCAATGGAAACCTGGTGTTTTGTGATGCTCTCTAAGTGTAATGTGTTCTTAATTTGTTTAGTGCATTGATTGCTCTTGTTATCCATTTTTGTAGCAAGCAATAAATAAGAGAAGTGTGCAACCAGATGGCTTTACCTTGTTATAATCCTTACATGTAAATAACCTTACATTTAAATAGAGACATGACAATCCTACTGAGTACATGTGAACCATCAATGCTGCTGGATGATACAGAATGGTTTTGAGTCCAATGGATAACCTGGTAAGAAGGGTCATTAAGTTAGTAATCACAATACACATGTAATAATTGCCAGGGCTCATAGGCATATCATATGTATAATAAGGTTTATTATAATACCATAAGAATTTGGATCTAAAACAGATTGTTAGCCTAAGGTTAGCTTTCCAGCTATTTGTGGATGGTTTGTTATTCATAAGAATGAATCAGTAGGAAAACTAAACAATAAAAAATCCCAAAACTTACACCTATCCTAATGTAGCATCATCAAAATTAACTAAGCTGCCAATGTTGATTTGGAAGGAGAATAAGATTGAAAACATTTATGATTAAAAACCATTGTAAAAATATATGATCAGTTTAGATTAATTTGCATTATGCAACCAAGTAAGAACAATATCAATTATGAGAGATTAGTATGTGTTGATAATAATACTTTTGTCAAAACCAAGGGGGCAAAGTCACTTCCACTATTTTTAGCCGCCATCTTGGCTGACAAACAGATTAAATTTGAAATTGATGGGTACTTTTCTGATAATACTATAAATGGATTAAATTCACTGTAAGCAATTGATAAAGAAATTCATTTGGAATCTTATATTATTTTCTTGATACAGTTTGATTATTTAATTGAATGGCAAGCTAAATTAGTTGTGCTTAGTAGTGGTCTGGATCCACCACAAGATTGATTCTAGGGTTTTGTGCCAGATCGCAAAAGTGCACTTATGTTAGGTATTGGGGTTTTTCTCTCATTTAGTTGACTATTGATCATTTGCTACATGTATTAATTATAACAGATTCAAAATACAGTTGGATGGCTGAAACCTAGGAATTATATCTATATTATTTTAGATCCAAATTATTGACTATAATGTGACTGATAATGTGACTGAGCATGTAGTAATTCTTAAATGTAAGTTAGGAAGCTGCTAATTATTAAACTAGTTATTAGAGCCAATATATTTTGGTAATGGCTACATTTAATATTAACAGAGCAGCTAGTAACAAGTCTGGTTGCATTAACATGAAACCTTTAAAAAATAGAGACTAAGTAAATTGTGTCTTGCCTTGAGTTATGCACTGAGCTAGGATAGGGTACACATAATTTACATTGCTGAGCTGGGAGGTGGAACTCAACCAATTGGATCCTAGATGAACAAGTTAAACTGGATTTGGAGATCAGCTTTGGGCAGATCCCCACTATTGATCATTGGAAAGATTGCTGTGTGGCTTCATCAGCTAAATAGTGAATAGTTAGATCTTGTTAAATTATATTAACAGAAATATACAAAAGCTAAAGCAGAAATCAAATTAGAAAATTGCTACCTGCAAATATACAACTAATGTTATATAGTAACAAAGGACAAACAGTAATAATGCCTGGTAGAGGATGTTACACTAAGAGCACAGTTTTTGTTCAGAGCTACCAGAAACATTGCATGATGAATGACTGAGTGTGCAGCAGCTCTGAAGGTCCTTTAAGTGAAATTGGGGACCACTTGAGAGCTACTCATGTGTTTGAATGATTTAGCTTTCCATTTGTTTTGATAGTCAAACCTGAACATTTGAATTGGTTTCATAATATTTATATAAAATTTTCACAAACAGTTAAACAGCTAGTAAATACCTGTCTTTTGTTGTTTACATTTCCCTCATCTGCTAATTCCACAACATCACCTATTTGCACTATTAATTAGCTAATGTGATCTCATCTAATTGCTCTTTGGCAAAACAACTTGGTTATAAGTGGTTTGTTGTAACTGCTTTAAAATTGATTTTTCAATAAATCAAAAAAGGAAATAGGTTAATTTACAAAAAAGAGTATTGATAAATAAATCAATGTTTGTTATTGTTCTTTGTTTCATCTCTTTTATTACTAATTATACCACATTATTGGAAGGTTTCCTGAATTAAGTTAGACCACATAATTTGCCAAAAGCCAGATAATAAAATTTAAGGTTGGTTCATTAGCTTGGAAATACTTGATTTATTGTAATCAATTTGTTTGGAGATAGGTTTTCCCTTTTGAAATATGCACAGTAGTTGGACATTACCATCACTGTAAAGTTGGGAGGTGTCATCTTCTTTAATGAGTTTTGACTTAACTGCTTGTACTTGTCAGAGTTGATTGTTTTAATTAAGTCACTGATGTTGTTGATGCATTGATCTTGATCAGGTAGTGGAATATTTAGATGACAAATCAATGAGGAATTATAGTTGCTTCATTGGTTCTGTGACAGTGACTCTCATAAGATAATTAGTTAATTCCATTTTATCCACTGAATCTCTTTAGACTAATGACTGCTCCAAGTTTTTCAATGTTGTTGAAGTAAACATGTTGTTGATGATGTGGCATTAACTTTAATACTGTTGAGGTTAAAAATGATTCCTGGATTTGCAACTCTGAGATTGATTGTTGTTCAAGTTCAATTATTTCAATGGGAATTCTTTCTCTCCCATCTTTTTTGTATTTGATGGATGATTTTATTTTACTATAGGAGCACTCAGGTTAGCGTGCATTATGGTAGTTGTAGAGTATTTTGTTTTTTATAAATAATGTAGAATCTTGCCAACCTTCATACTAGTAATTCTGAACTAATTTAGGAGCTGCTATAACAATTGTTTCCTCCTTAGGTAGTACGGTAGGTGACAGACTCCAGTATCTGTCTCTCTTCTTTCTGTTCTATTGCTTTAGCCGTTATACAATTAACTTACTATATCATCAACTATTACTGATGCGAAACTAACGACTGTTGTTTTAGATCCAAGACACAAGACAGAGTGTACAAAGTACAGGGTACGCTACCCGACCTGCAACAAAGCACAAAAGAGGAATTGAAGAACTACGCTATAACGAGTATTTCCATACGAAGCCGACACATCGATAGAGACACCAACCACAATTCAGATGACTCAGTGTAATGGAAGTGTGTGTGGAAGGACAATAGTGATAATGCTTGATACCTTATTAATTTAGTGTATTGATTGTTCTTGTTATCAATGAGGTCGTTTAATAAAGAGATCTCGCAACCGGGGTGCAATAGCTTGTTATGAGTTCGTACATATAATAACCTTACATATAAATAGATACATGCTGACCTGGAATACATGTGAACAATCAATACGGTCACAGCAAAAGGGATTAATTGATAGTCAGTCAGTCTACTAGAAATTATATGTAATAAACAACATCTAAGATAATGCAAAGAGATCTTGTGATTCCATAATTTCCTTGATGTAAACAGATGTAATAACATAATGTAATAATAGTTGTAACATGAACAACGAACGATAGGAAAGCTAATACGAGTAAAAGCCCCTATTCCTACACCTAACCTAAGAGCTTCTCGGGTAAGCACCGGCTATACACTTCACCCGTTAACTGGATCCGTGAACCACCGTCTTGAATACCCGAGAGCTCGAACGTTTAGCTTTCCATTGTATTAATTAAGATAACCTGATACAAAAGAAGTAAAGTAAATCCAGTAAATTAGATTCATCAACAAAATGATTGATTACACACTTTTTATAGTAAAAGAATTAACAACAATCAAATATTTAACCAGTACCTGTTAATTCTGCTAATTCCACTTGTTTACAATTCCGAACGTTTAAATTTCTGTTCGTCTGCCGATTACGCAATTCTGACTTAATTAGCAGTAGCGATCTAGTCTAATGCCGTTTCGCCAAATTAATTAATATCAAAAGATTACTGCATTATAAATTTACAAAAATAACTAATTAATCTTATGCATATGTTTTTACAATTAATATTTTATTTCAATATTCAGTCTTGGTTTCTTCTTTCTTTTTTCTCAACTTGACCACATATGCTAAGATTATGATTATGTTACAATAATAGGCAACATTGAGATATTTTGTAGTAGGTGTTGGTGGAATGTGGAATTTTTTGCTGTAGGTGATTGTTTGACAGAGGAGATAATTCATCTGCAAGTGTTGTGAATTTTGTCTCAATGGTGGCTTCCCACATGTACTTTTGTACATGGTTAGATATGATATGGACATCTCTAGATGCAATGACAAGTTTATTATTAATAAACATATTTGGTAAAGTTCCCAATGGGTTTTCACAGTTAATGATGCAACTATAATACTTCTTGAATGTTGTTGTTGTCTTGGTATTTTTGGATGGTGGTGATATTAGCAGTTAGGTCTCATATAAAAGTAAATTTTTAAGTTTAGCAGAGATAGGAATGATAGCTATTTTTTGAAACTTGGTTTTTCTGAACTGTTCTCATTTCTGTTTAGAAAGAGGTTAGATTAATGTCTCCATCCTGAGATCAACCAGAGAGCAGAATGAGCATTGACATTGGGAGCTCAGGTTTCTTTTTAAAGTGTAGCATGGAAATCTGTGTGATCTGACTCTTCTAAGGAGAGTTGAATAGTAGTTAGCAATCTTTCTACAGTATAATGATAATTATGTGAAGTAGATGCTATCATGATCACAGGCTAAGAATTATTGATAGGTTTATCTGCTTTAATTATTTTCCAAATGTTATTAACCTTGTTAAAAGTTGATACAGATTGTGAGTATGAAAATGTATTGTAATAGTGTTCAGAGTATGTTTCTCTGCTATGAGCTCATATGTTTGAGCATGGAGCAACACATCTACAGCTATCTGTTTTCCAACATTAAGAAATGAATTGGGCAGATTTTATGTCAGAAAAAATTAGTGTGTCTCAGATCTGCACTAGAAACACAAAATGCAAACCAAGTATTCTGAAATTTTGAAGTTTTAGAATAAAGAAATTATCTAAACTAAATTCTAATTCACATATTTCCAAATGACAGAATTTGCTGTTTTCCAGATCATTTAGAACAATAACAAGTCTAATTTTGGTGAATTTTGCTAGGCAGTAATCTAATGAGAGTTTTGCTATAAGTTTACTATCTGGAAGTTCTTCATTTTTGATAAAGTAAATAATCAAGACATTCTCCAAAGAAAGATTTATCTGAGATTGTAAAACTAAGTTATCTTTAAATGTAATAAGTTTATGTAGGTTGGTTAATCTAAGCTCATCATCAAAACATGTATGAACCATGCTACAAAGGTAAGATCAATTAAGTTCCTCTTTCATACTATGAGGGTAGTAAATTTGATTATTTACCACTGAGCACTTCTCTGCATCAATTAAAAATGGAATGCTAGAAAAACTAATTAAATAGTGTGATGTGTCCAGTTGTTGTGAATTTAGGCTTTAGTTACCAGTGATATATTTGATTTGATGATATAATGAGATTTATTAGTAGCAATGAAATATGGGTGTAAAGTTTCTGTTCCAACAACAGTAATTATAGATTGGACTGTACTGGACCCCTCTATTGTTATGCTATCCAAGTTGTACAAGAGAATGGTGACTAAGGTTTAATGACCACTTGAACTCACCTTGCTTTCCAATGCATACCAGGGAGACAATTAGGGGTTCAATGTGTAGACATAATAGTCAATTCCTCATGATTGGGTCATTTCATCCTTAATAGGATGGTAGTTTTCATGGGCATCCAACTCATCTGCAACATATGAATGTGGACTCCTACTATTTTGTGGATGCCACACTCTATGTCAGTGGATTGACTGCTCTTTTGATTTTCTGCTGCTTGACATTGCATATATTACTCTCTTCATTCTAATTTGATCTAAACAAGTACATTAAAGATTCATTCCAGTTTTTGGAATTGTTTGTGTTAAAAGTGCTCACCCTATGGGAAGGCATGTTAGTAGTGGTTTTAAAACAAATTTAGGATATGTTGCAGAACTATCAAACTGAGACTCAGGAGTATTGTCTAGCTCAAGACATATTGTTGGTAATGATTTAGAATTTTTTGTTTTTATCAATTATCATATTTTTGATATCACAAAAGTTTAGAGCCCTAATTAGACTAAATTAGAAAAGGCCTAACTCTTGGGTGCAAGTGTTAGACCTAGGTGCTAAGTAAAATAACCTACACTCACTGTATTCCTCACCTTGTGCAATTTAAGTGAAAGCATTAATAACAATTTTAACAATGAATATCAAACAGTATGAATGCCCTACCCATATACCTAACCTAAGCTAAAGGATATACCACTCAACTAATCCACCATCTGAGTGCCCCTTAACAATACAGTTGAAAATATAAGTAAAACTAATTTACTGAGAATAAATCAAATTAGGAATAAAATGAACAAAACTTGGATATATATATATATATATACTGTATATGTATAAAATTAACTAGAATCTGTAAACAAAATCATACCATGAAAATATGGGCAAATATGTGGCAAGCACAACATCAGTTTCTGCTTCAATTTTGCAACATTTCCAAATTTGCAGAAATTCTAACTAAAATATAAATAGCACTGTTTTCACTTTGCCAAATTACAATTGGAAATAATTTATAATAATAGAACTGAAATTGTAATAAAATAAAATAATGAAAGTTCCAATCATGTAAAAATGTCATTATACCACAATATTGTTTCTGGCATTGTACATTTTAAGATTTTCATTTCTATTTTTTCTTCTATCTATATATTGTTGGTGATGTTGCCAATCCTATTGTTGCTGGATAGTTCATTTTGCTTTCTCCTATCTTTTCCCTGAACTTTTCAGTTAGTCCTTTTCTCTTAAGCTTAGCTAGTATGCTTGGTGTTAGTTCAATTCTGGATGTTATACATTTCACATCTACTACTATTTGATTGCATGGTTTTAGCAATTCTTCAATTTCTGTTCTTGTGAATGCTTCCATGAGCATTATCTTCATCATTGCCACTGTTTGGTTTTCTCTTATTTGTTGGTAATTTCTTTGTACTATTTCCATTTTTATTTCTACCAAAAATCTTTCATCATCTATATCAACCCATTCAATTGTACTTGCTTGACTTGTGTTGCCCCATTTTTCCATGTTGATTTTGTTGATTTTGTCTTGCATTTTTGGTGGTAGAATGAGCTGTGTTGACGCCAGTAACTCTTCTTCTAGTTGTATGTCTCCTTGGCTTTTTGTCATCATTTCCCATATTTCTACTGGTTTGGTAAATCCAGCTTTTCTCATTATTTCTGCACATTTGATTATTTTTGTAAATAGGCCTCATGAGTTTTCTTTTTTCTATCTTTTCATTTTCTCTTCTATTATAGTGTTTACATTCTTAACAATCATCTTTTTTACTATATAACTAGTGTCTTCCAATAATCTTTTTGTTGTTGTTCTTGTGATTTCCCATGGTTGTTCGTCCATTTGTTGCAATTTTTTTTCTGATGTTGCTCCCCACATGTACTGTTTCATAGGCTTGTAAAACATTGTTATTTCATTTGGGCAGATACCTGTTTTGTTGGCTATCTCAACTATGGACATTCTTCCCATTAAGGTTTGATTAGTAATTATCCTGCTTATATGCTTTTTGATCAGTTGCATTGGTTTTTTTTATTTTGTCTGGTTATTCTAGCTTATCTACATGTCCTCTCAGCAGCCCTTTGTGTTGATATTTATAAGTGAAAATGCTATTTTGAAATTTTTAGCTTCTGTTAACTTGCTTCTCTGTTAAATATTGCCAATATCCTTGTTGTTGTTCAATATCTTATTTCAGGTGTGTTGTTTTCTTCAAATATCATATCCTTGAAGTTTTTTCTAGTGTCTAACTCATATGCTCTATTGATCTCTTGCAATGTGATTTCAATTGTTTCATTATATTTCTTTGATGGCATTGCTATTCTTATCTCTGGCCATGTTTCATTTGTTTTCTTTTCCAGTTTGATACTTTTCCAGATATTTTCAATTTCATGTAGATGTTCCTTCCATTGATTTAAGCTGCATTTAGTGAACAGTGTGTTTGCTTTTTGCAGTTTTTCGGTTGTTCTGATTGTCATCTCTATTGTTCATGCTTATGTGAAATAGCATACAAATGTTTCAGTTAATCATTTTCAAAATTGATTGATACAAAATTCTCACATTGGAAAGATGAAGCTACTTATGCTAAAAAGAGCAAACCAGCTTAATCTAGAATTTAAACATAAACTATTTAGAAGTAATTGTATCATATGAGGTGTGACAAAAAGGAAACAAGACTGTAAGAGCTGGCCTGCAATTGGCAAGCCAGTTGTGTCATATGATATGTAACATCACGCCATGTTACAAATGTAATATGTTCTCATTATCTCCTTTCATTGAAATACTGTAGCTATTTAAACGCACACAACAAGTCAGGGTCTGTCAAAAATCTGTTATAACAAATTTATGGAGCAATGAGTAAATTCCTGGTAAAACTTGGGAAGAAGACTACAGAATGTTTAGAAATGCTTCAGAATGTGACTGCATGTCACACCCAAGAGTTTTCTAGTGGCATAAGCGTTTCAAAAGTGGCCATGAGAATGTTGAGGATGACCTGAAGTCAGGACGACCTTCCACTCCAAAACCTCAGACAACATCAACCATGTGAATCACATGGTGCGTGGAGATCAGACACTGACTGTTTGGATGATTGCCTATAAATTGGGGATGAACAGGGAGACTATACTGACTGAAGATCTTGAAATGCGGAAAGTCTGTGCCAAGATGGTACCAAAACTGCTGACTGATCATCACAAGGACAACTGCACCAATGTTTGCAGAAACATCCTGCAGATGATTGAGGAAGAGTCGAATTTGCTTTGAAAAGTAATTACTGGAGATGAGACATGGATTTTTCAATAGGACCCAGAGACAAAGTGGCAAAGCCTGCAGTGGAAGACTCCAGCATCGCCAAGACCAAAGAAGGCCAGAATGTCAAAGTCAAAAATCAAATTGATGCTGATCACATTTTTTTATCAAAGAGCACTAATTCGTGCAGGAGGGGCAAACTGTGAATCAGCACTTCTACAAGGAAGTTCTGGCTTAGTTGTATGAGAGAGTCAGGCGGTGCAGACGCAATTTGTGGGAGAACCAATCATGGCTGCAGCACAATGACAATGCGCCTGCACACACAGCTTTGAGGTTGCGGCGTTTTTTGACCTCAAAACTGGTGACATGCTTGGCGCACCCACCATATTCACCAGATCTGGCTTTTTGCAATTTTTGGCTCTTCCCAAAAATGAAAGCTGTACTGAAGGGAAGGAAGACATCAAAGGTGCATTGATGCAGCAGCTGAGGGACCTGAAGGAAGAAGACTTTACAGAGTGTTTCCAGGGGTGGCCGCGCCGAATGATTAAGTGTGTTAACTTTGAGGGGAACTATTTCAAAGGTACAAATTAGTATTTTGTGTTCTACTTATAAATAAATGTTTTCTGAATAAAGTCTCATTTCTTTTGTCACACCTCATATATGGAATAATCATATGACTCTAGCATTTTGAAAATTTATTCAAAATGGCATAGAACGCCTGAATTTATAAGAAATGTTCTCTTTTTTGTAACTATTGGGAAAGGTAGTATTGTATCTCACATGCTTTAAGCTTTATTTACTTGACATTTTCATAGAGTACAATTAAAATATCAGAATTACTGAATTGATGAATTTACAAAAAATAAACATTTTCCGCAATTTCTATACTGAGATGCAAATTTGAGAATAATGCAATTTTACTTTATTTTATTTGTTTTTATGAATAACGCAAATGCGTATAACTTCAATATTATGAACAATCTAAGATTTGAATATCTGACACAATATATACGAGTAAAAATATGTTAGGTATGATGAAACTTCTGAATTCTATGTTCTTACCTTGCCAAATTTAATAACTATGTCTATAGGATATAATTATTTAGGCTTCTGCAATTTGTCATTTTATGTTTGAGTTGAGTTTTAGTTTAGTTGAAATTTTAACAATCAAGTAGAAATCAAGTTACTATTATTTGTAGACTTATTTTTCCTGGTAGGCTAAGCAGTATATAACTGTGTTATGCATTGAAAACCCATATGAAAATGTACAAAAGATGTTGAAAAGAAATGAAATACTAAAACTTGGAAATTCATACATATTATGTATGCAGACTGATTTTAATTTTTGATTATAGGTACGCTTACTTAAACTTTTGGATTGAAATTATATACAATGATATATAGTATTATAGTTAAAATTGTATAATTATATCTAAATATGTATAATACTATTTTACAGCATATATAATTGCCAAGCAAACAGTATATGCAAGCATAAATGAAAACACACGTACCGCAAATAACAATAAGCATTATATCCATATGATCATAACTTTTTTATTTTGCTTATGGTGGTATTTTGTCATTGAGAAACAGAGAAAGAAAGAGAGATCCCTGAAAGATTCTATAGAATATAACTTAGCATATTTCAGTGCATTACTAATAGGCAGAGAATTGTACTTGGTTTGTTTAGTGATCAGCACTTCTGAAATACTGAATTGGTGAATAAATGTTTTGCAGGTGAATGCCGCAGTGGCTATGATAAAACAGAAAAGAGATCATCGATTACATTGCATCGGTTTCTTATGCACAACCGGGAGCTATTAAAAGTGTGACCACGAAGAATTTCACGTAACAACTTTGTTCCTACAGTAAACAGTCGCATTTGTTCACTGCATTTCACCATCAAGGATTTTATTGATTGCAGATCAGATAAAAATACAATACGTTCAAAAGGAAGGGTTTTTTTTGAAACGAAGGTACTTCATTTTTATATTAGCAGTAGCTGTACATATGTCTATACTCTAGTTTATAAAATTTCAATTGAATTTTGAATCTGAACCCAAGACTACTTTAAGCAAATAATGAGAATGCCTGTTACAGTAATGAAAACTGAAAGTTACGCAGAAATTGAATTGCATTAATTCAAGATTTAATTGTAATATTGTACCTATATTTTATTCAAAATTGGATATGTTGATGTGCTTAATGCTAAGGGTTTACGTGGGTGTTGGTAAGTCAGCCGGTATGTGGATTGGGTGGGAATGGGTATGGGTTTCAAATTTTCTTTATAGGAAACCCACAGAAAAAGTACTTCTTGCAAGGGTCCTTGTAGTATTTTTTGTTGTGGGCCTCATGTGGCCTCTCATTTGCAAAATACATTTCCTAACTAATATAATTATTATATATTATTTATACAATATACATTTACGTAATCTCTTTAAGTTTGCATGTATAATTGGCTTTTTTATTGTCAAACGGACTTCATAAATATGGTTTCCTCACATTATTTCTTGTGGGTATGGGATGGGTATGGGATTTAGAATTAATGTTGAATGTATTCCTTATTTTTTCTATTCTTCAGTACGAAAGTTTCATCAAAATCTTACAGACAGAAAATTTGCCCAACCAATAATTGATGATACATGAGTATACTGGAAAATAAAGCATAACATTTTAAATAGCATATTTATAGTATGGTCGTCAAAAACATTTGAAAATTGTTCAAAATTTTTATATTTTTATTCTTGCTGTTTAAATGGTAATTCTTTTAAAATATTTCTAAATATACAGTATATTTATAATGTATATATAAAATGATTTTTACGATGTAATTCTAAGAAACTGATTCTGAAAGCATTTATTAATACGAAATATTATAAAGCATTTTGAACATTTTAACTAAGAGCAATGCAAATCTAAGTGCCATCTCAAGTATTCTTGAACTTTGACAAGTTTTCTTTCATTTTTAATGTCACTAAATTCAAAGAATTCATGCAAAATGGCTAACATTTGAAATCGAAAGATTAAAGACTTGACTATTTCAAAATTTGTAATATTACGCGATTCTTTATGCTTAACGGAATCTTCTAAGCTTAGGTCCAGCAATCTTGATGATAAAAGATAAACCCGTGTATAAGAAGAGCTAGACTTAATGTGAAGAAGATTTTGAAATATATCATAATAATATAAACACAAAACATTTACAAGACAAGTAATTAGGAAATAGGATGTAATATTCTTGTAAATTGCAATTGAAATATTTTACAATTTGAGAAGACCTCCTCTTATGCCACGAAGATGTAAATTTAAATTATGGATCATAGTCTTGCATATTTGATTTAAAAAAAATTCTAAGAAGTCTTATATGAAGATTCAAAAATTTAATCTGATGTTAGCATTTAAATGACTGGTTTTAATATATGTTCATATACTAAAATGTAATTGGTATCAATTCAAAACTCTACTATTAATCATTTCAAATATGCGAGAACAGAAATGGAATTATGATATGATATTTAATGAAAATGAAATATTCAAGACGTTTGCCTTAATGAAACAGCAAATAATTAGAGATTTTTAGCGCATGTTTCCACAATGTACATGAAAGGCAATAACAGAGCCCAAATGTAATAAAACGTGCTAATTGAATAGAATTTCACATCAAGTGGCCTCACTTCCACTGATTGTGATGATACTTAACATAACGGCGAATTTCTTGAGAATCTGAGGGAAATGCATGCTTTTGAAAAAGCTTGTTTGGTGTTTGCAAGAAATAGTCTTATATACGTTTATTATGTAAAGGTGCAAAAATATGGCCAAATATGCCATAAGGGCTATGCCTAAAAGGTCACAAAGGGTGAGTCGGTGTGCGAAGGCTCGTACCAACATCAGACATTCAAACCAGGTTACAGAAGGTGCCACGGGGGCGGTAAGTGTTGAGAAGCCTGTCTGTTGAAATGTTGTAGAGACAGACGGCGACGCAGTGGAAACAATGTTACCAAGACTGCTACTGGCACCAGTTACGGTACGTCTGATAGGGAGTTCATGCAAAGAGGAAACTCTCTGCCTCTGGCCTATGAGATAGGCCTTGACCAGCGTTTGCTTTCCCTTTCCTGTAAGGCAGCTTTGCTGTGTCACAGGTAGTTACGATCCAACATATTGCCATCTATTAAAGAGTTGAGCGAGGTCTCTATTNTATAATGTATATATAAAATGATTTTTACGATGTAATTCTAAGAAACTGATTCTGAAAGCATTTATTAATACGAAATATTATAAAGCATTTTGAACATTTTAACTAAGAGCAATGCAAATCTAAGTGCCATCTCAAGTATTCTTGAACTTTGACAAGTTTTCTTTCATTTTTAATGTCACTAAATTCAAAGAATTCATGCAAAATGGCTAACATTTGAAATCGAAAGATTAAAGACTTGACTATTTCAAAATTTGTAATATTACGCGATTCTTTATGCTTAACGGAATCTTCTAAGCTTAGGTCCAGCAATCTTGATGATAAAAGATAAACCCGTGTATAAGAAGAGCTAGACTTAATGTGAAGAAGATTTTGAAATATATCATAATAATATAAACACAAAACATTTACAAGACAAGTAATTAGGAAATAGGATGTAATATTCTTGTAAATTGCAATTGAAATATTTTACAATTTGAGAAGACCTCCTCTTATGCCACGAAGATGTAAATTTAAATTATGGATCATAGTCTTGCATATTTGATTTAAAAAAAATTCTAAGAAGTCTTATATGAAGATTCAAAAATTTAATCTGATGTTAGCATTTAAATGACTGGTTTTAATATATGTTCATATACTAAAATGTAATTGGTATCAATTCAAAACTCTACTATTAATCATTTCAAATATGCGAGAACAGAAATGGAATTATGATATGATATTTAATGAAAATGAAATATTCAAGACGTTTGCCTTAATGAAACAGCAAATAATTAGAGATTTTTAGCGCATGTTTCCACAATGTACATGAAAGGCAATAACAGAGCCCAAATGTAATAAAACGTGCTAATTGAATAGAATTTCACATCAAGTGGCCTCACTTCCACTGATTGTGATGATACTTAACATAACNGACGGCGACACAGTGGAAACACTGGCACCAGTTACGGTGCATCTGATAGGGAGTTCATGCAAAGAGGAAACTCTCTGCCTCTGGCCTATGAGATAGGCCTTGACCAGCGTTTGCTTTCCCTTTCCTGTAAGGCAGCTTTGCTGTGTCACAGGTAGTTACGATCCAACATATTGCCATCTATTAAAGAGTTGAGGTCTCTATTAGCTAGAATGCTTTGCATTCGAAATTACTTTTCGTGGATCTATTAGCTGCCAGCAAGCGCTCTCTTAAGTTACCATCGTTAGTAGCCTTGGTTGGCAAAAGCGGAAGAGGTGCAACCCTCTCCATTGAAGTTCGGCCTTCGGCTTCACTCTGCTGATCAGACTCAAAACAGGTCAGCACTCTGTTTGCCAGGGATCGCCAGAGTTTTCTCAAGATCAAACTGGCCAGGTACACTTCTAGGGGTACGGTCCAGACCCGGATTTTGGTTTCACCCACTGATTTAGACTGTTGACTTCTTCAATAACCCCACTATATCTTAGCAATTTAGCTTCTTGAAACTTCGGTGGTATTTTAGTGACACTGGTTACAGTCTCTATTTCGTAATCGATATTGCGCCTAAATATTAGTAGGTATAAACTAAGCCAAATTCGCCTTCATCTAAATGGGCTAGGATGGGATGGATCTAAGGTGTCCTGAACTCTGCGACATGATTGGGCCTACACTTTTAACAAATATTCATCTCTTCTGCTTGTCAGTGGATTGATTTCCTTGGATGCAGAACCAGATTCATCGAATGCTTATGGATCGATCCATGGGATTTCCACCTATTCACGTCTTACTAATATGCAAGTCGTCATAGAAAAGATGATAGTGTAATAATATATACTACAAAATTAGCATGGTTATCCGTAGGACCTACCAACAATAATCCCATGGAGTTTTGAGATATTCAGTATTTTCAAAAGTAAAATGTAGAAATGTTGATGAAAAATATGAATAAGAGGGACACATTTTTCTATAGAAAATCATAAACTTATCAGAAAGTTATCCTCTAAATTGGCATATAGTCTGGATTGGCAAAAATAAAATAGAATAACTCACTATGACTTTATTAACAGTGCACTTTTTAAATGTAATATTTATTTTCTTAGATAAAATGCAAAACCATATCCAAATTGAATCAAATTATCCCTAAAGAGGAGTAAAATAGATAACTATGGATTTAAAACATAGTTTCTTGTGCAAAGATAACTTCGTTGGTATTATTGTTAATACTTACATCTGCTGCATCCAAATCAGCAGCAGTTTTCTATAATTATTTTAATAAATCGTAAGATTGAACTAAAATTTTATATCAATAGAATATTCCCGAGATCCATGGATTAGATTTCCAGATCTGAAATTTCTATGGATCTCCGAATCCATGGATAAGTCATCTCTGCACTCATATTACTATAATATATCTGTCTTACTAATCTTGTACGACTGCCTTCCTGTAAACAGATTCTAATCGAGGGTTCAGGAGTTTTGCTGAGTCCTCTCACTACGCATCTTAGAGTCTTTAAGAACGACTACAGACTCAAATTTATCAATCATTCATGGTCTTTATCGACCTCCAGAATAATGAAAGTCTAAACTAATAATATTTTAGTAATTTCGTTTGTTTTGTACATTTGTTTTTGAAAATAATATTTTTGTATTAGATTGCTGCTGTTCTGCATTCTTGGATCTATAAAATATCAGGGTTTTGAAACTTCAGAAACCAAAATTCCTTACGGCCTTGTGTAGTTTGATATCAATTTGACCCTCTATTTCTCTCACCGTTTTACAAATTCTAAGCAAATTCGTCTGCAAATCTATAGTTTGTTTGCTTTTACAAAGATATTTATTTCAGTTTTGATTGCAGATAATTACCTTGGTCTCAACTGCAAAGCATAAATGGAGAAATGCTATTTTCCTGAAAGTTCTTGGTCAGAAGGCGCTTGCAAAATAATTGTCGTAGGCCTACATCTAGTTATGCAGTGTGTAGTCAATAATACTATTGGCCCATTAGTGGACCAACAATGGAATGTTTCCTGGGTACACATCTATATACAAGGAGGATGATTACATTGTGGCATTTGCATGACTGGTTTTTGAGCAAAATCCATGCTTATTTTCTTACTTAGATTATACTTGAGAATAATGAGATATGAGAACCAATTATTGGTAATATCATAATATTTTATAAATAGCATACCAATTTGATATACAGACACTGTATATTGTATTCAGTAATAGACATTTAGTAAAATATAACAATTCATTAAATTTTATATTTTTGCAATTTCGTATGAATTTATTCAGAACATGAATAAATCGGAAATTATATACTGCTTGTATTGATAACAATTTAAATATAAATATACACATTGATGGAACTAAAAATGTATTGTCATTATTATTACAATGAGGATTAGTTCATAAGTGTCAATATTTTGTACCGTTTCTTTTATTCTTGATAACTTCCGCTATCCTGTTAGGCATACTGATATGGCTAGATACTCACCGACTTCCTTTGTAATCTCAGTGCACACAATTCTCGTAAATTTCTGAACGAGATTTTCCATTACGTTGTATTGCTTACCAGACAACTGATTCTTCATTATGATCTACAGATTCTCTATTGAGTTCAGGTCTGGACTGTTCTCTCGCCAATCATGTGGTTTAAATCCATTACTGGCAAACCTATTAACATCTCTCTTTAACAATTGGCATTGCGCTTTATCCTGTTGGAATGTTGTACATCCAGCAAAAGTAATTGATCTGTTGAGTTTTTCATAGAGAGTGCTTACATATTTGCCTGTGTTCATCTAAACACCCTTCTGCAGAAAGCATAAAGACCAAAATCCCTGATAACTAAAGCAGCTCCACACCATAATACTAGCAGAGTGCTTTATTGTTGCTGATGTGTAGCGTGGANCATTCTTGGATCTATAAAATATCAGGGTTTTGAAACTTCAGAAACCAAAATTCCTTACGGCCTTGTGTAGTTTGATATCAATTTGACCCTCTATTTCTCTCACCGTTTTACAAATTCTAAGCAAATTCGTCTGCAAATCTATAGTTTGTTTGCTTTTACAAAGATATTTATTTCAGTTTTGATTGCAGATAATTACCTTGGTCTCAACTGCAAAGCATAAATGGAGAAATGCTATTTTCCTGAAAGTTCTTGGTCAGAAGGCGCTTGCAAAATAATTGTCGTAGGCCTACATCTAGTTATGCAGTGTGTAGTCAATAATACTATTGGCCCATTAGTGGACCAACAATGGAATGTTTCCTGGGTACACATCTATATACAAGGAGGATGATTACATTGTGGCATTTGCATGACTGGTTTTTGAGCAAAATCCATGCTTATTTTCTTACTTAGATTATACTTGAGAATAATGAGATATGAGAACCAATTATTGGTAATATCATAATATTTTATAAATAGCATACCAATTTGATATACAGACACTGTATATTGTATTCAGTAATAGACATTTAGTAAAATATAACAATTCATTAAATTTTATATTTTTGCAATTTCGTATGAATTTATTCAGAACATGAATAAATCGGAAATTATATACTGCTTGTATTGATAACAATTTAAATATAAATATACACATTGATGGAACTAAAAATGTATTGTCATTATTATTACAATGAGGATTAGTTCATAAGTGTCAATATTTTGTACCGTTTCTTTTATTCTTGATAACTTCCGCTATCCTGTTAGGCATACTGATATGGCTAGATACTCACCGACTTCCTTTGTAATCTCAGTGCACACAATTCTCGTAAATTTCTGAACGAGATTTTCCATTACGTTGTATTGCTTACCAGACAACTGATTCTTCATTATGATCTACAGATTCTCTATTGAGTTCAGGTCTGGACTGTTCTCTCGCCAATCATGTGGTTTAAATCCATTACTGGCAAACCTATTAACATCTCTCTTTAACAATTGGCATTGCGCTTTATCCTGTTGGAATGTTGTACATCCAGCAAAAGTAATTGATCTGTTGAGTTTTTCATAGAGAGTGCTTACATATTTGCCTGTGTTCATCTAAACACCCTTCTGCAGAAAGCATAAAGACCAAAATCCCTGATAACTAAAGCAGCTCCACACCATAATACTAGCAGAGTGCTTTATTGTTGCTGATGTGTAGCGTGGATGGAGTCGTGATGTTCCTACAGGTCGTCTAACAACTGCTTTGGGTGCAGGGAACATTTGAAAAGTACTTTCATCACTCTACATAACTGTTGTTGACTGTGTTGTATGCATTTGGAGGGCAATTTATTGGTTACGCTGCTGCTGAGTTAGTTCACGTTGCTTTGACATGTTAAAAATGATATAAAACAGGATAAGAGAGAGATATTAAATATCATGTGAGATAATAGACAAAAATCAAGAACCATGAAGAAATGTGGTTGTCACTAAATTTTGTATCCCTCTAGTGGCGAATGTTAAGCCACCATTTATTCGCAAATAATTATTATTGAAGTTATGAAAATCAAAAATAATGCATTTGCTACATATATCCAAAATACCATAAAGAAACACCTTTTGCTTAATCTTGAACAGTCTAGCGTCCGTTTTAAAGTACAGAAACGTTTTCCCGAATTATTAAGGGAATTTTCTCAGAGCCTATTAGCAAATTTAAAAATCTTGTGGCATGGGTTTAGGAAACATACTCTAATACAGTGTTGAGAATTTCTTATTAAATTGTATGAAAAGATTAACACGTTTTCTTTGAAAATTTCGATTTTTTCAACAAGATTTAAATTTTCTCTATACCTAATGTTCATGTATTGATAAGTTTTTAAGCCCATGGATACACCAAGAAACTTTGACTGTTACTTGATATGTGCAAAGATATTCCAAACCCATTGAGGCGTGCAGTGTACAAAAGCAGAGGTCATGTCATGCTTTCAGATTGGGCATAGCTTTAATAACTTTTACACTATAAGCGTTTAAAAATTTTTTATAGCATCATATGTAACCTTAAAAAACCATTGCTCTGATTAAGTTTACATTTGAATGCAACCTTTCAAAGTTTTAATTTTGATTTGCAACACATTAAATTCTAACTTGTCATTTTCAGTTGAATAATATTTTCCCTAATATTTCAAATTGTCAAGTTTAACTCAGAGTGGTGGTCATGTATTAAGAAAATTATTGGTATATCTATTCAATCAAAGCAACTACTAACTATTTATATATATAT
>CABFPE010000219.1:329618-342812 GCA_900660155.1 Hofstenia miamia | reverse complement strand
ATATATATATATATATATATAGGAAAGTACATTTTCTGAATATGAATATCAATGTTTTCAGAGTCAATTGATGATTATGGGAAATGATTGAGAAGCATAAGCCTGATTGGATGCAATTTTTTGTAACACAGATACATCTGCTATTGATCGTAGATGATTGAAGTTTACTAAATTGGTCAAGCTGATACTGCATGAAATAGCCTATCTATCGTCTTTGGATATCATATATTTATAGAATTCTTGATAACTCTGGAATTGAGGTTCCAAAAAAAACTTGCAAAACCTTTAAAATATAAACGCTTTAAAGTTTCTTATAGATTACTTAACACCATTATGTTTCCTAAAGAATATTTAAAATCTTTAAAAATCTTTGATTTCAAAATACTTCCAATTTCTTGCAAAAAACGTTGAAAAAACTTTTAAAATATTCGCTTTGGAAAAAAAATAATTGTCCATTATTTCAGTTCAAGTGTTTTTAAATGTTAAAAATAATTTTGAAAACAGGTAAAACCTGAATTTTGGTAATCCATAGTGTAAAACAGCATCACAAATATTAACAAATTGGGTATTATGTTTTTGCATGAATTCCAATCTTTTTCTCAGAAGATATAAATATAATAGGTTGGACAAAAACATCTTAATGTCTATGAACAACATTGTCTCTTAATATTATAAAATAAAATTATTATTTAAATCAATATAAACCAATAACTTATTTTCATCATCCCTTTTCAAACACCGACTATAATCAAGTCCATGAACTAGTATCAATTAAGCAAGAATTATTTGATCTTGCGAAATCCGAGCCGACAAAGACTAATTGGACCAATTACGAAAAATCAAAGAAAGTAATTAGGCTATTAAGAACAAAAAATTTAACTAAAGCTCTGCAATTTTTTTTAATCAATGAAATTCTACTCGAGAAAAAAATTTTTTGGAAAAATCTAAAGGTCTTCCATCCGAAATAAATGAATTAAACATCAATAATATGGGCGTAACAGACAAAACTCAAATACTAAATCATTTAAATTCAACATTCAAAGAACTTGGAAATTTTGATTTTCCACCTTATAAGAAAAAGCAAAATTCGGATAGTCTCAAACAATCAAAACCATTTTCCTTTTCTACCAAATTAAATTCTACCTATATTAAATTAAATGAGCGATCGCAAAAATTTCTGTGTTTAGATAAAAATTATAATGGCTTCCATCACATATCAATTAAATTGTGGAATAATTTAGATTATGAAACGCGAATAGAAAAAAACTATAAAAAGTTTAGAAAAAAATTGAAACAGTTTCTTCTAATAAAACAATATACATTAGGGGACGGTAATACACTTCATGCATTCGAAACATACATCCAACTTTGAGCACCTACACAAACATTCACACTAACATTGATTATATTAGTATACATTTTAGATATTAATTTGTAGTAAATTATTTGCTTATATTTTATTTTTCTTTTGTCATGTGTTAGTTTGTAGAATTTTGTATACATTGAGCAATAAATTCGCTTTGACTCTTATTCATTAAGATTCATCATTACCTTAAAAATAAATTATAATATATCGAGAGGAGCACAAATTCAAAAAAATCCCATCATTTGATGCTATAATGAAACAGATTACTTAATTAATAAAAATACATAGTTTTATACATTTACATGAATATTTTGCTGTAAATATTTTTAGTCATTTTGTTTTATTTAAGTTTAAAATGTATTGCAAGCTTTAGATAACGTCTAACCTTGCAAAAAATCACATTGCTAGTATATTGTGCTGTATGTCTTCCGAAAACATAAAGCATGCACACATTAATGCAAGTTAGCAAATCGCAAATCCCAAGAGAAATTATATAGGTCGACATTTTTGTTGACTTCTTCCATTTTTGTAAATCATTGCTAAACAAAAAGCAGTAAATGACCAAAACATTTCCTGGTAAACNTCGAAAGGAGCACAAATTCAAAAAAATCCCATCATTTGATGCTATAATGAAACAGATTTCTTAATTAATAAGAATACATAGCTTTATACATTTACATGAATATTTTGCTGTAAATATTTTTAGTCATTTTGTTTTATTTAAGTTTAAAATGTATTGCAAGCTTTAGATAACGTCTAACCTTGCAAAAAATCACATTGCTAGTATATTGTGCTGTATGTCTTCCGAAAACATAAAGCATGCACACATTAATGCAAGTTAGCAAATCGCAAATCCCAAGAGAAATTATATAGGTCGACATTTTTGTTGACTTCTTCCATTTTTGTAAATCATTGCTAAACAAAAAGCAGTAAATGACCAAAACATTTCCTGGTAAACCAATGACAACAATCAGCAAATATATTAACCAAATCAACAACTCAGCATTTGAAAGATTGCCTACGCCCCAGTCGATGAATTTATCTTCTACATCACTACTGTTCAAAAGCATTTCAAATAAATAAATTTGCACAAGCAGGCTATTTAAATAACTCATCCATTGCTATTGGACACTTACTATATTCTTATCCAATAAGATTTCAACAAAATTTTCATCTATAATTTTTGAATTAAGGATATCATCTGGGGTAGGGCGGTGCCTATCCCCGAACCTGGCCCCGAACGGTACTCTCTGCATATAAAAATATTATAATCACGTTGGTATGTTTGATGCAACAAGAACTAATGCTAGTATGCATACGTATGGGGTTATATCATAGCTACTATCAAGTAACATAGTTTACAGCAAAACTGAAATAAAAATTTTTGTATGCATTAATGAAAATTTAATAATTAACGCCCGTTTTATGTAGAATAACGGATCAACACTTTCCGAATTCATTGGAAAAATCTTGCATCAAGTCACATAACTACAATTGACAAAAAATTAAAAATATTTAATAGTTTAGATGGTCTACTGATTATCTTTTACTGAAAACCGTTTCTTAGTTATCCCGACAATGGAACATGACACTGCTTGTATGACCTTGTAAAATAAAAAAAGTTCATTAATTCAAGTCAAACCAATTGGAACATATGATGCCTATGTTACAATGTACATAAGTACACTGTTTTTATCATCGCAATATAGATGACAGTGAAATTCAACTCTTTGATATTGAGGAAAACTGTTAATTTTGTGTGGCTTAGTGTAGTATTTTATGTGCTCTGTTTTAATTTCTCTTGTAAATCTATGTCTACATGAAGGTTCCACCAAATATGTATTCATAGATAGGTATATGGAATAGAAAGATAGGAATTTTGTATAAAATCATAAGCAATATGCAAATTGCTTGAAGAATATAACTCCCCGAATAGGTTTAGAGCTCGTATTCTCGCCCATGCACTTACTATAGAAGCCCTTCTTCATACATCTTTGTCACTCTCACTACGAAGCCTACCCTAAGGCAACATTATATACAATACAAGGTCCGGTACGAAGGTATTTTGACAATACCTAAAAATAACGATACCGCGTAATCTGAAATAAAAAATGATCGGCGTTTTATTTAGGAGTATGTCTATTGTGTGAAGGGGCGTGGTCAATGTTTACTTTGAATTATTATGTCCCAGATCTAAGACTGTAAAATTTAGGAAATTTCCTANTGAATTATTATGTCCCAGATCTAAGACTGTAAATTTTAGGAAATTTCCTAAGAAAACAGATTAATTTACAATGTAGTTACCATTATGTAACTGATTATGACAAAAATGTTCTTGAATTTGTTACATATGCGCAAATATTCTTTCGTTTCTGACCTTGCGCACCGCGTGCAGGAACAAGATCAATGTTTCATTTAGGCCATTTTAAGGGGGATGTTCCCCTTCTAAAAAAATTATCCAACATATTTCGGTCTGTTTAGGTCTCAAAATAGTACATTGCTAGGAAATTTGAAGGCTTCCCTATACCAACCAGTGTTTCACATAAACAAAAATATGTATATTTGTTAAAATTTTGTTAAAATACATAGCTTAAGCATTTATTATATTTCAATCAATGCTAAATTTAATTATAATTTATATTAAGGGGACAACTATTACTTATTATTGATATTGAGATTGAGATTTAAATATTCCGCAATTCGAAATTGCTTGCATACAATAAAATGATTTCATGTCTTGTAGAATAACCAACATTAAATTATTGTTATGTTATTGTTATAGTTTTCGAAAATTATGAATTTTACTAAATTTATATTTGAATATATATATATATATATATATATAGGCTTAGAATTATAATACTGATTAGCAGTAAATAGAAATTAGATGGGAGTCTAATAATTGCACATATTTCTTTGTAGCAAATTATTGTATTGAAATTAAAAAATTATTTTAAAAGTAGTTTACAAAATCTATTTTGTTTAATGTAAATAATAATCTGTTTTTGTTTGATGTAATCATTACTGCAGCTGCTTTACTTCAACACTGCAATGAAGCAACTAAATAGAAAATAAGTTAATAATTTCTTACAATTCATAATTGTTTTTTCGAAATTAATATTTGTAGTGTATTTACAGCACTAGTCGTTTTCAAGATTTTTATTACATTACTTTAAATTCGATTAAATATTGATTACCAAAAATGGAAATATTTGAAAAAGTGTTTTTCAAGGAAGTTCTACAAAAGTAAAACGAAAAAAGAGTTGTACGTGAAGTAAATTTGGACTTCCATTCACAAACTGATGCCAAGGGAAGTTATTGCGAGAGCCTCATGTGCTTCCCATGCGGTTCTCAACAGATCTCTAGATGAAGATGACATAGTACAGAGTGAGCTCCAAGTACAATTGTTCTGCCCAACCCGGAGTTTAACCGCACATCAGTGTACTCGATCTAGATACTACTCTGAATCATACCCAACATAGACCGTTGAAAAAGAGCCCGACTTAGATTTTCAAAAAATAAACAATTGTTCCTAAAATAATATGAATATATTAATCTGAAACTACATAAGTCCATTGAAATTTAATGAGCTTTTCA
The DNA here is from genome assembly GCA_900660155.1 of Hofstenia miamia. Lineage (NCBI taxonomy): Eukaryota > Metazoa > Xenacoelomorpha > Acoela > Hofsteniidae > Hofstenia > Hofstenia miamia. Next base: position 337,849 of record CABFPE010000219.1, on the reverse strand, counting down.
TATAATATATTATAAAGCTTTAAATAATATTGAATTGTACCAATATAATAACTGCTTACTACTAAAATCAAAGTGACCGAATACAATGAATGTATCCGTACCCGGGGATTTTCGTCAAATTTAGCATTTTGTACCATTTTTGAACTCTATATTTCAAAAATTGCCAAATTTGCATCTTTCTTCATGGTTGGTAGCCAAACTTGATAGGGTCTGTCTGACCGATTTTTTTATATTATTTCTTAAATTTGACTTTTTAAAATTTATTTTTTAAAGCAAAATGTGTCTGCATATATTTAGAACATTAATTCCCGATTATCTACAGAACAAATAAGTTTTTATAAGTCGTAATAATAAAAACCTAAATGACAATACTAAATCGTTTAGTAAAAAACCATAAATTTTGTGAAATTAACTTAGTCAAACACTAGGCTTGCAAGTTCAAAAATAAATGTAGAAAAATATTCCGTGTCCTTGCCCAGCCGCAAGTCGTGCTGCAAAGCACAACTTCAATGTCTTCGCCTTCATTGTAGTCTTTCAGAAGTAATTTTTTATCTATTTATAATTTAAGATAACAATGCACTAAAGTGACAATAAATCTTACTCATTACAAATGTATTTCTTGATTTTTAAAGTTCAATTTTACAAAATATCTGGAACATTGTGACATGGTTTTTACACGTTATGATTAGAGCTGTTCAATTGCAATCATTTCGTTACTTTAACTAATCGTCTATTTTATTTACACTCAAAATTTTAAATTTTCAAAAGAATAAAGACTTTTTAGTAAGACAAAATTTAAGATTTGAATGAACAAAAACTAAATAAACTCATCCGATTACATTAAACAGTGGTGATTAACTTACTGCAAGCGGCGTACACTGTAATTAGTAATAGTTACTTCAGACAGTATAGACTGATATTGATATCTGAAAATCTTGGCCATTTTCCGTTTCAACCTATACTTGTAAAATGCGTCCTTGGACATGTGCAGATTATTAGGTATTATTTTTTTAATTTAGTTTACGTTGTTTACATTTATTCCACACTCATGTCTCATTAAGTAATGAAAACTAAAAGATTATTGCTATATTGTATTTGCTATTGTTAAACATTCAATTTTGATCGCGAAATTATTAAAAAGATAAATTTTCCTAGAAGCATGTGTAATTTATATCTAGCATATAAAATCTACTTATGTATTTTGAAGTTTGATATCACAGCATAGCGTGTAATATATCATTAGTTTCTTTTTAAATTGTTAATTAAATTGCAAATATAATCAATAATCTTGTGATGCAAACCATGATTCTATATTACTTTTTAATTATTTGAAGTTGTTAGGTAAGAAAATGTTTGTAATATGTTTGTTGAATAAACGTAATTTCATCGTTTTTGCAACGTTTTGTTCGACAATTTTTCAACGTTTTCACAACGTGTTTTTCACCTGCATAGGTTCTATTTTACAACTTTTTCATTACGTCATCTAAACTTTTACACAACGTTTTTTAAACGGTTGTAAAAACGTTGCCAAAACGTTGTCGTACTTAAAATTTTAAAATACACTAAATAAGTATAAAGTGCATATAACGATTCATGTACATTTCAATGAAAAATGATAATATTCAAATAATATTCATCATAGCTTCATGTTGGGATGAGAATGATGTAGGAAACATACAAAATGTGTATTTGCACGCTAAAAATTTGAATTTCACACGGTAGTATCTAAATTGATGATTAATAAACAAGCCAAACGAGATGGCGTTCACAGTATAAAACACATGACAATTAACAGTTTAAACAAATGCAATTTAAATATGTATTAACAGAACAAACGACGTTTTTAATTATGATAAAGTAAATAATTAATTTAAAATCTTTTATTTAATGTGCAAGAATTCACATAAATTTCAATTTTTTATGCTTTCACTATGCTAAAGCATCGCTTTGGTGAATACAAAGGCAATTTTTATTTCTAGAAATGTATGTTTTTGATTTTTGTGTTTTTGGGAGTTTAAGTATGCGAAATTTTGTGAATTTTTGAATTTTTAATTGTGTTTTTTACATTAATAATGCGAAAAAATAGCATCACAATTAGCATCAAATTTAAATTAACCAGCAATATGATAGTTGAAATAATGTTGATCAAGTAATTATTTATTGAGATTATTTACAGTGAGGAAATTTCATATAAATAGTTATTTTTAAAATTATTATAATGGTAAAGGTGGGTTTTATTCATTTTAATGTTCTGGGATCAGATTCTAAAAACTCATGACTCATGAATGCTATAGACAACGTGTGTGGAACTTAGCTTATTAGGTACTGCTTATGACCAACAAGAAGCATAATTTATTAGTCAGTATTAATAATGGCTGCATATCACTTCAGTCGCGGACACTGGATTAGTATAACATAAAGCTAAAAGTAAATTTTTATTCATGCGATCAATTCATTATAATTGCAGGTGAATCGGATGATGTTCTGCTAATGAAAATAATGTAAAATATAGAACATGTATATAAATTAAAAGCGTACGCAACCCATATCACATGTTTAGAATAGGCAAGCATAAAGATGTGGGGTATAAAATTTATTATATTAATGCTGAAATGATGCTAATCCAGTAACCGCGAATGGGTAAGACATGTAGTTATTACATTTAAGTCCATCAACATAAAATATATTTCTCATTGCAATTTGAACGAGTAAAACGATTTTATTAGAGTCAATGACGTATAATGACTCAGTAAAGGATATGATACCTGAAAAATTATATTAGCATCAAATAACAAACTTTTAAAAGCAGCATTTCTGAATATGTAAATTGAAATCTAACATCCTATGTTGTCTTCAAAAATATTTGCTTTCTTCTTCAATTGTCATTAGAATTATAAAATAATTTATTGTATTTCTTTTTAAGAATTTTCTCCTTTCAGTATCTGATGTCTCTACCTAATCCCTGCTCGAATTTTAAACACAAGCAAAGACACCCGGAAACTCAGCACCAACTACTAATACTACAGAATCCGTCCTTTCAAAATCGTCACCACTCACATATCACTCATCTCAAGGATGCAACCAAAACCCAAGAAGCAATCGTCAAAATTGAATTCATGAGTAAAAGTGGTAAAACCCGGAAGTACAATCGTCATCATTGGAAGCAGCATATTGAAATACGCACATTCGCATCGTCTTCTTCACAATCAATTGACAACAATACACTCTTACAGAGAAAGCAACACCACTGATCTCACACAAAAAGTATCGCTTTACCCAAAAACACACGTCTAATACTGTCATTTTAAACACTGGCTTGATCGACGCTTTGAATGGCAACAAAAATGTTTAATTGGGCATTTAGAGCACTAAATTATTATATTGAAAAACATGAATCCATAGCGAAATTAAGATCATCAAATGATATCTTATCCCCGTGTTGCTTTAGTCAGTATCAATCTTTATGCATGATTCACAAATTTATTCACGAATTAAGTTCATTAAGTTTTCTTAATAATTACATCAAAATCAATAAAAGAAGTAAAACACTTTTTAGTATCAATAATAGTCAAAACTCATTTTCTTAAATGTTCAATCTTATGAAATGATTTAAGTATCGATATAAAATGGGAGAAAAACTATAAACACTTCAAGAAAAAAATAAAAAAAATTATTAAATAGGCAAGCATTATTGGGCATAGATAATAAACTCAATGCATTTTCGAATTACTTTTAAACCTGCCCCTTAATTAATATTGCATATTTAAATAGTTTTGTAAATATTTTTGTCATGTGTTTGTTTATAGATTTTATATACATTTACCCAATATTACAAATGTCTATTTATGCAAAATTGCAACTTTTCGACGAGACCAGATTATCACGCAATGCGTCCCCGAAGGGACAGGCATCAACCTTACACCTATACACATGGTGTTTACTATCTGAAAAGCAGAAATCACATGTAAATGTAATCTCTTTACAGTTTGCAATTGTCACAATACCTTATTTTCTCCAGTATTTTAATTATTTGTTTTTGTACTGTTAATTTAAACGTAAAATCCCTTATTATTATTATTATTATTGTTAATATTATTATTATTATAATAATTAATATTGCGAGAATATAATATTAATTCGCAGCACTTTCATAAAATAAAAAATCCTTTCTATGAGATCAACTCTATTAATAAATATTGTATCACTTATTAAGGTTGAAGTATTTCTTCAAAGGTTGAACTAAGCTGATAATATTTTTAAATGCATGCATAAATTTCGATCAAATTAAAATTTTGATTTTTTGAAATTTATCCCTTGACGTATTTAGAATTTTAATACGGTAACCAAAATAACATCTACAATCATTTTGGTAACTCCTCCTGTTGAAAAACTTCAATATTCTGAGGATAATTATGATGATAACTGTTTTTTGGCAAAATACTACATATTTTGTTATAAATAATATTGAAGCAAGCACATTTACAATGTATATACACCCCTTAATTTGTAATCATTATATAATATGTCCTTGTTTACAACATATTAATCTTGACTAAAGAAAGTCAAGATGTGTACCTCGGCTCCACTCCTTTGATATTGCCCCCAATTTGTAAATCATCATCCCTACTCTTTGTCAAGAATTTTGCAAATTTACAATCATTTAGACGCAACAGAGAGGTAATGTATGTGATTGTTCAAATATTTAAAGTGTGATTCATAGCTGACAAGCAAGCAATACTTGTGAAAGTTCAAGGACTCGTTATGCTTGAGAGTTCTCTCAATCTTCTACTTCGTCGAGTTGTTCAAATAGCATAAGATGTAAAAATTTATGCAAAGATTTATTTAATTTTTTTTTATTTTATTATTATGCAACATTGGATATTTATTATTACTTAGATTAGGTATAGTGTTTTGCTGTTTTCAAGCTTTCAAAAATTTAATCTATGCCAATTTTGAAAAAATGTTTTGGACAAATCTGTATCTTTTTCATATCAAAATTGTAACTTTTGTCTTTAAGTTGGTTCTTCAAAGAAGAGTTCAATGCTTGTCACTCCCTAAAACGGTGAATGATATGTATACAAGTTGAAAAGAAAATCATGTTATTTTAGGATAATTTCCATGTTTGCCATTAATCGAATATAAAGATTTACATGGATCAATCCACAAATGATCTATATGCTCAAGAATTTTTTTAAGCTAAAGCTGCTGAGTCCAACATGTAAATTCCTCTCATAGTGTAATGTGATAGTGATTGACACTCACATATAATATGATCAGATTTTTCCAACAAAATGGTTGGGATTTTAATTTGATTATACATTTTAAGCTATTCAACAGTAAAATTTACCATAAGAAAGAAAAAAATTTCTGTTAGCAAAAATATTTCATCTACAATTATTGTTGGATATCCACAAAATACATTTTCTGATCAATATCCTGTAGATATCCATGTATTAGTTCAATCCTATATCTAGATAGAGATCCACGGCAATTCTGATCATTTCACTACATATCACAAATGACTAAAGTATTTAATAAATTCAAGCATAAATCAATAATAGGTGGATTGGGTAAATTTCACCATCATATAAAACACAGTTCTGACAGTGACGTTGCTACAAAAATGTTCGGGTCCACTTCAGTAATCCTTATTTCTCCAAGTATCATTATGCTTCCTACTCACTACTTTTAGTGCTCCAACTGCTACAGNGTGTAATGTGATAGTGATTGACACTCACATACAATATGATCAGATTTGTCCAACAAAATGGTTGGGATTTTAATTCGATTATTCATTTTAAGCTATTCAACAGTAAAATTTACCATAAGAAAGAAAAAAATTTGTTAGCAAAAATGTTTCATCTACAATTATTGTTGGATATCCACAAAATACATTTTCTGATCAATATCCTGTAGATATCCATGTATTAGTTCAATCCTATATCTAGATAGAGATCCACGGCAATTCTGATCATTTCACTACATATCACAAATGACTAAAGTATTTAATAAATTCAAGCATAAATCAATAATAGGTGGATTGGGTAAATTTCACCATCATATAAAACACAGTTCTGACAGTGACGTTGCTACAAAAATGTTCGGGTCCACTTCAGTAATCCTTATTTCTCCAAGTATCATTATGCTTCCTACTCACTACTTTTAGTGCTCCAACTGCTACAGTACTACTTTAACCGTCCGCTATCAACTCCTTGTGCTGTTCTATCTAAAATTTTGCCTTGTTTTTGTCCCTTGGTACTGTTATATCTTTTACTGTTCCATTTCTTTCACCTTTATTTACCATTACTAAGTCTTGCATTTTTGCTTTTATTACCTTGCTTTTGTGTGTTGAAGTCCCACACAATCATAGTTTTTTCCATTCTCAATGAAACCCTGTGGATAATGATCAAACCACTTGTCCCATGTTGCATACTCAAACTGCAATGAACAATGCGCCTTATTTTGTGATGCGTACCATCAGCTGATCTACTATCTGCATTTATCACTTTTCTCACCTCCAATGTTATAGAAGAGGGCAAGACGTTATTTACAGGGAGATGACTTTCCTCCTCCAAATATATCAATGACTGCTGGCAGTACAAGTTTTAGTATTCTGCAGTGTAAAGGTGTGGCACAATGAAGCATACATACATTTTAAGTAACATATTGATGGACTCAATACAATATAGGAAGGAGTGCAGCACATACATGTTTTTCAGCTAAATATATCTCCAATTTTGGAGAGAATACATGATTATCACTCTCACACTGATTATACCAGTTTCAAACATGACAATGAACAATTCCTGTAGGTATTAAGCATTAGAATTTTTCAGTGTTTTTTTTAATGCTGATGACAAATTATCAAGACGTGTTGTGGAAGCTCTGCATTTTCAACCTTTCAACATGACCCAACAATCAGTGGTTACCATTGGTTAAAGCAAACTTGTTGTAATCACTTTGATTTCTGACAGTGTAAGTTCAGAATTCTAAGAATATTTAACGAACATAAGCTCTATTTCACACAAAATTCACTACATTTTGTATAGAACAGCAAACTATTCCAGAGTGATTTGATTGCCGCATTGAATAGATCATCATTGATGTTTATCAGTTCCAATAATCTACCTCCAAACAGATGGAATGCAGATGGAATTGTTAAATCTTGGCTACTTCATCTTCAATTGGCACTCAAAAATCAAATCTGAGAATGTGAATTGGACAAAAAGTAAACAAAGTCTAAAAGTTGTTTACTTGAAAACAATGAAATTTAAAGTTTGTAGCGTATGGGGGATCTACCCATATTGTGTTGCTTAGACCCCAAAAAGATAATAAAACTTTAAGTTTATATTTTCTCATTTGTCTTTAAAATAATTGCAAGAGAAATTGTATATCATACTAAAAATTATAAAGCGTTAACCCTATGACATGTGTTAGAAGAATTTGAGTAAATTCTGTCAGTGTCCCCCACTTCTAAAAATGACACTACACCTGTGGTGTAATTAAAATTATGAGTGCTTCTCTTTCTTTTTTATGTACTGTTTTGTTAACCATCTGTTGCTCTCTTCTTTTCCCTCTACTTCCCAGTATTATTATTATTATTATTATTATTATTATTATAAAAAAACGCCGCTGAAGCTCTCCTACTCCTTTTCGAAAGTTCATTGAAATCTGTCTCTAATGCTTCAACCCAGTCTTCTCCTACAAAATCAGCTAATTCTAACAATGCATCATGTTCTACGCAAACGTTTGATTCTCCTTCTGAACATCGCTATGTCTCTTTCAAAAATCCGCCCAAGTCTCCTAGAAAGAAATCTAATGAAGCACGACGTTCTACTCTCCCGCGAAGACAAGTGAAATCTATCAAACCTGGCACATCATCACTAATCATTGGAAGCAGCATTCTAAAATATGTCCGCTCGCATAATCTTCTACATAATCAAACCACTTCAATCCATTCTTATCCTGGTCACAACTCTAGGCTTCTTGCTGAAAAGATCTCACAATATCCGAAAGTTCACGTCAATTCTGTTATCCTCAATACTGGTCTAATTGATGCCATACATTCCACAGATGTTCAAAACTTCAAATCCAATATCAATCATCTAGTTGAACTGATTCGTCTCAAATTCTCACCACGCTTCATCTACTTCTTGGAAATCACTCCTGTCTGCAAACATTCACTATTACAACGAAATCACATCATTGCTGAATTCAACGAAGTCCTATCG
>CABFPE010000219.1:313336-324748 GCA_900660155.1 Hofstenia miamia | reverse complement strand
CATTATTCCTTTAGCCCTAGTGCTTCTGCTTCTACAGTTTCCTCTACACTTAGTAGTTCTTTCCTTCCCTTATGCCTTGCCATGTACAGCCTATCTACATCTCTATTATTATTATTATTATTATTATTATTATTATTATTATTATTATTATTGTTATTATTATTATTATTATTATTATTATTATTATTGCCAATGACGGTTGGCATACCCCTGCCCTTTCAGAAGTGATTCAAAGCTCACTGTTTGGGAGTGCTGCAATTACTAGATTCAGTTACTACTGCTCCTTTGATAAAAAACAAAAAGAAATTACTGCTAAAGCTATTCTATTTCTTTTTAAATCTATGATGGCCACACCTATAAATGCTGAAAAACACCTCAAAAGTCTGTATCTTTTGCCACATAAGAAAATCACAATTGCTTACTGAATGTTTCTTCAACACATACACTTTTTCCTTTCTGAGAGAATAACCTTCACAACAAAAGCAAACAAAATCAAACGCAAGCCCACTCATATTTAGAAGATTAAAACTGTAACAACCACACTCATCATACAAAGCAGCATCCTCAAAAACGTTCGTACTCAGCTTTTTCAAAATCACATCACTGCGGCAGTAATGTAGAAAATCAAGCAATACAAAATTACCCACATAAACACTGTGATGTTCAACACCAGTCTAATCAATGCACTCAATTCCAATCCCTATACATACCGCTCAAAGTCATGAAGAAATACACACCTCATCACATCTATCACTCCAAAATTACCCCTGTCTGTGCAATCATCTCTTTCAAAGGACTTCGCAATTAAGCACTGCAATGAAATGTCAAGAAGCTTCTCGCAATGTCATCTCAGTGTCATTTCCATCTTTGATCATTTTTTCATTTCACCATAGGGTTAGGGTTCTTGCTTATGATGGCATCCATCTGTCAGTCAAAGGCCTCTCACTCTTCATCCACCATTTAAGGAACTACCTTCACAATCTGTCAAGGCTCCCAAATCAATGTGGTTGCTTGCATCACCCACAACTTCCTACGTAAAAAGAAGTATCCTACAACACACACTATACTCTACTGCCCTACATCATCCCCTATTCCAATGAAGAAGGTAAATTTTTGGATAGCACAGTTTTTATTAGGGTTGCCGAAAACATACTTTAATACACTGTTCAAAGTTTCGTATTAAAGTGTACTGCTGTTCCTAAGGATGTTGAAAAGATTAACAATTTTTCAAAATGATTTAAATTCTCTCCATAGCTATTGTTTATGTATTTACAAGGTTTTGAGCCCATGGACACAAGAAGGAACTTTGACTGTTTCTTGATATTTCCAACCCATTGAGGTGTGCAGTGCGCAAACTGCTTTAAATGTTATTAAGTTATATTTTTTATTGGATCATAAAATTCCTTTAAAAATCATTGGGCTGTTTAATGTTACATTTGAATGCAACCTTTCAAATTTTAAATTTCTATTTTCAACGCACTAAATTCTTACTTGTTAATTTAAGTTGAATAATATTTTTGAAACTATTATAAATTGTGGTAATATTATAAGTAAATAAATAGCTAGTATTTGAAATTTTGCAAAAAAGTTAATCACAAGTAATAGCTATACATGGCTGTAAAATATGCACATATCAACTATTTTCCATTATATACATATTTATATATATATATATATATATTAATGTTGCAGATGGTTTCAGGATAATGTGTTTTTAATAATGATGTATTGCAGATTTATATAGAAAATTTGCGATTAGTGTAATAAAAACTGGAAAAAGGCGGGTAGACTAAATCTGCTTGCATGAATTTCTTTGCATTGTCACAATTGCAGTAATATACATGTATCAATGAAATGCTGTTTTACCTGAACAAATAATTTTGAAAAAGTATTATCGAAAAAACTCTCTTTGCTTGCAGTTTATGATAGCAAGGGAAGAAACAAATTCAATAATTTCCATTTCGAAAATGGTATTGACGATTGTACATATTTTTAATGCTGTCAAGTTGAAAGGACTACGTGCAATAGGTGGCATCCGGCTTAAAATTGTAAAGTTATTCTATTAAATTATTAAAATCTGGAAAATTCTTAAAAATATATATTGATAATTTTTCATTAATTCATTATATCTCAAATTATGCTTCATAATACGTCAAAATTCCTTCAATTTTCCATTCATAATAATTGAATTACTTCAGTCGAAAATAGTTAGTATCACGATTTGGTGTTTAAACGGTGAAAGCCCAATAGAAGATATGCGAGTAAGTCAAAATTGCTGTGCTTGAGAGTACGTATGTTTTATGTTTTGGCTGTTTACATGCTCTTTATGTCTATTGACTTGGGCCAATCTAAGATAGCTATATTTTATGTCACGTGTAAACATGGTATAATTTAAATTTTCAGGGTGTGATATTTCAATTGTGATATCACGTGCCACTAAACTTTACTGACAGTTATATTGAAATATTCATCAATCACTATTCAAAATTAAATTTTTTATTGACCATGCAAGTTTTGAATTTACTTTGAGTTATAAAACTATTTGAAAGCATGACTTTTGTATTTATCAAAACAGCGCATTTGTCATATAATTACGAATCCATGTTATTACTTTCAAAATTTAAGGCCATACGCACCAAATTATGTGCAAACACGATTCCAAAATCCAATTTATGGTTTTTTTGCAAAACGTTTAAACTCTTTATATAGTCTTAATGTTCGATAGCAACAACTGTCTCATCTATTTTGTTTTTTGTAAATAAGTTTCGTTTATGCGTGCCAGTGCTATGCGCAAAGAGAATACAATTTTAAGATTTTGGAAGATATCAAAATTTCAATTGCAATAGAGATGAAATAGGATTTACTGGTGCGCACAGAATTGGGTATTCCGTTCATGTGAAGACTTGCTATAAGAATAAACAAACTTTATATTGCATTTCAAATGATCATTTGCTTAGCCCGTAAATTTAGCCTACATAAAATGGATTTTCTTAACTAAGTAACTTGATAAATTTATCTCAAAAAGTTCTTTTTGTAAATCGGAAATCAAGATTCTTGCTTAAAATGGACAAAACTGAATTTTGAAATTGCTAACTAAATGACCATAATATTATTTAAGAGTTTAAATCTTTACAGTATGGAAAACATTCCGATATATAGTGTTCATTAAAAGCAGTAGGGTTTATCTTTGTTCTAAATTCAACATCCTTTTTCAACATGATTTGTCTGAATTCACCAATGGATACTCGTTTGACGTTTGGTTTATATGATATATTTTTACAAGAAAAATTGTCTTTATCAAAATTGCTTGGTTGGAGGAATTCGAAAGCGTTCTTTGCAGCATGCAAAAATGTTACATTACCGCCAAATTTCGTTGTTACGAAAGCGTCTTGGCTCCATCCTTGTCCCCGATGAGTGAATGAAATATTTCCCAAATTTTTCGGTGGACCAAGGGCGGATTGTACGCATGCAACATACTTAAAGTACTTTGGAGGATTTCTGATAGGTCCAACTTGTAACCACTTTGTAAGACAATGCTGTTGCAGGAAAATATCATTAGGTCGCAAAAGTTCAAGTAAATAGATATGTATAGCACCATTATCTGTATTGTATAATCCTTTGTAAAGCTTGCATGTTTTACTTAACCCAATTAGAAAATCCATTGTCCATTTGCTATTTCTTGCTATATAGGTGCACATGCATACTTCATTATTGTAAAATCTCATTGGGAATATAATGTTAACCTTAGGCTTTATAAATAATTCAATGCCTTTCTCCATATCAACAACTAAATGATCTGCGTCCATAACTAAGAAATATTCGATATCGGGCCTTTGCTTCATGAATTGGGCAATCATGCAATGCCTCCTAAAGAAGAAGTGGCAGCTCTTGATATCCTCGCATCCTCTTTCATCTAGTCTAAGTAAAACAAATTCATAATTATGAAACTTTGCGTAGCATTCTAATATTTTAAGTGTTACCGTTATTCCAATTGGTGAATTATAACCGTTATTTATCACAACAATAATTGCAATTCTTGAATGTTTGGTATAAAAAGTTATTGAAGAATTGTTATCAACAAATATTGAACTGAAATCCAGATTAATGTTGAAATGCGCAATACACATTTGCGTAAAGCATATTGATAGTCCAAGGAATGATAGAAACAGGAATACCTTCTTCTTTGTCAGGGTTTCTAAAAATGCCTATTTTTATTTTATCTTGAATTAATGCACGAAAAATAATTTCAAATCAATAATTCATGTATTCTTTGAAATAATCTGATTAAAATCAAATGGAAACATTGGCACAACAACATATTTTCTATTGTTAAATGAATTTATGCTATTAAGATGATAGTTCAACGCACGCTAGATTTTCTCAATTTCAGAAGCTTGCAAATGTATGAGAATATAATTGAACAGTGATTTCTACAATTTGTTGCATAAGAAGTTCATTGCAATTTAGTTTCGTACTAAATTAAATAAAAATAATTGACAATATTTATTGGCATACGGTATTTATATTTCCTAATAAGGTTTTCAATGCATTCATTATATGGATCCAGCATAGACCACATTAAAAATTAATTTCTATAATAACTATCACATTTGAAGATATTTGCATGCATATGGAAAATACGTTATTACTATTTTATCTTAAAAATCTGATTATTTCTTGCATCAAAATGACGTCATCGATTATCAGTAACGTTGATTGAAACTCAAGAGTCAATAACTTACGACTAGCTTGCATACCTCTAATAGAAATCAATCTAATTCAAATTTGACTTTGCACTTTCAGCAAAATGATAGTAACTTGAAAACATTATTTCATCACTAGGCTTATGCAGCGATTTAGACAACCCATCTATACAACTTTGTTGAAAGCGTATTAAAATATTAACGATCAGGTCTAGAATTTGTAACTATGAAACTCGATATGGGTATATATATATATGTCATATATATATATTAACCGTACATACCTTTACCCGAAACACACATTCATTATATTTAATTTTTCCAAAATTTATTGAACCATTTATATCATTGAAAAATTATTATTTAACCCTAAACTTCACATAAATATATGATCAAATTTGTGCACATCTTCTAACAATTTTCTCCGAGAATATAAAGAAATTTTGAAATTCTCTGATATTGATGCGTCAATGAGTAAACGATTATTGCTGTGTTTGAATTATGTAGAAGAAGTTTACGACTACTTCTCATATCTAGTGCTCACATAATAAATCAGTCAAAACCATAGCACAAACAATTAATCCAAGCTCTTAACGCTAAATCATGTAATGAATCTAAATTTCTTATTGTTAAATTTTTTAAATACAAAATTAGGAATATACATTTTAACTTCAAAATAGCTTACCTATTTTCAAATTTTCTTTTGAAATTGAACATTTGTGAAAATCACCCATTTTCTAAGCCTTATTATTCGAGTTCATCAAAGTTATGACCATTGACATGGATTTTATCGAAGCACTAAAATGTGTAAATTTTAACAAACAATAGATTTGAGATAGGCAGACGAATAAAAACTTGAAATATTTTGAAATCTTACTGCTTTATATATTCTCTTTTATAAACAATGGGTAGTTTAGGACTTGAGTATTTTCATTTGGTAGCTCAAAAATATGTAGGATATATTCCCAATCTTATCAATACTAAATTATTGCTCTGTCAAAGTGGAAAAATGTCTTAGGGTACTTTCCTATGATTTTTTTATATAAGGGAACTCCAGATAATATCATTTGTTTGAGGAGATATTTATATGGTGAGAACACTAATATGGAAGAATTTTGGCTAAAATTGAGCTGTTCCTGAAATACCAAAGAGTAGAGATAATGTTTCGTTACACATAATCTCCTAGAAAAATTGCTTAGATGTTTTGACGAAATTTAGGATTTTTTGGGTAATTTTTGACAAATGTTTGGCAAACTTTCCAAAGTTTACCCTAGAAAAATTGTTTGGATGTTTTAAAAAATTTTGCCAAAATTTTGGATTTTTATAAATATATGGAATATGAATTATTTCTCAACATTTGCTAAAAAAGGTAAAAGCTAAGTTATGTAAATCAATAAAAATAATGCAATCACACAGAATAAATATGTTCTAGATGCCGTATATCATTTTGTGCCATCGAAAATAATGAACAAAATATGATTCAAACAAACCCTAAACTATCTCAAAGTAATATGGACATCCTGTAAATATTTAGCGACTCTGAGTTTTGCATTTCTGACAGTTATATATATATATGTTTTCTAAAATATTTAAAATGAAAAAACCCTAATGAGAAACATACTATCAAATTTTTATTTTTTAGAAATTTTAATATAAAACTACAATGAATATTCAAAATAATTTATACATGCTTATTTTTTATATTCAATTTAACAAGAAGCGATCATTTAAAGATTCAACTAAATTAATTTTTTAAAAAATATCATTTCAAAAAATTGCTTAGTTTTTAAATAGTAAACTAATTTCAGCGTAGCAAGATTTATCTACATATTTTCATCGTACATAGTTGAGAAATTATCATTTAATCGTACATAGTTGAGAAATTATCATTTAATATTGAATTTGAATGCTATAGGTAAATGCTGTTTAGCATTCTGTGGCAGCACATTATTGACGTTTGTAACAGTTTGGTAGACAATTTTTAAACAGTTTGAAACCAAATGATGTTTTGCCAAATATATATATCAAAGGTTCTTAAAAGATGCAAACATTTTCCAAAATGTTGGCAGCATTTTGACAACTTTTAGATAAAAGTCAAAACAATTTTGCTAGGGTCCCCTTGAAAATATATATATAAGTGTTTATCAATCAAAGCAAGTTTTCCACAACTTTCAATAATGCCACTAAATCTAAGTCTCAGCAACAAGCTTCATGTTTGTGATTTTACATTTTAGTTAATTAAATTTATTCTACAATATAAAAATATGCAGTAGATATTGTAATTTAATCCGTCCAAACAAGCGAAATTAAAACGGTTCAACTTTGTGAACATGTCTTAAGACTCTTGCCTTAACTCTATTGGGAAAGGTACATAACATTAGTTATGTGAACTTTTTCGCATTTTTTTGAGTTACCCTATTTAAAGGAAAATAAGTTGCTGTGGTTGGTACAGTCAGGGAAAATCTACGAGAATTCTGTAGTCACATGATTTCTAATTTTCCTTAATTATAAAGCTCCTGGTTTTTATTGAAGGAGAAAACGAATGATGCACATTTACAGCACCAAGACTGCAACCAAGCATTGACCGGTATTAAGTAACAATGCAATAAGAAATTCTGCAATAAAATAGTTTACTTCATTACCGGAATAGCTCTGACATTTCAAGAAAATGCATCTCACTGCAGCGAACCATACAACTGAAGTCGGAATTTTTTCAAGTAATGTGTAATTTATAATAATTGTTGAGAAACGTGCGTTATGTGGAACAATTTAATGCAGACCTAGTAACAGATGTAGCACGTGCTACGGGCCTCGTGCTTCACAGAGGCCTCGAATCTGGCCAAAAATTTTGACACTCCATTATAAAAAAAGATTTTACAAATGAAAAAATGTGGTAAACATGAAAAAAATAAAAATTGCTAAAATAATAATAATTAATATTGTCAGCATATAGATATTATAGCATACAGTATATCAATTTCAATCGTTATCCTTACATCAAAGGAAATCGCTACAGGCCAGCACTGAATTCAGAAATATGGCGTTAGCAGCATGAGAAAATGATGAAACTGGAACCCTCATGTGTGAAAAATGTGTATATATGCATGAATAATGTTTTCTGATGCTTTTATTCATTTTTTCATAAGTTTTCCAAACGCGTTCAAACTTGACCACTTCAGACCCTTAAGGGTTATAGAATTTTTAGGCTTTGCACTGTTAAATCCGATTTCAACCATTTATTAAATACTCTTGCTATAGTACACCACTAGTAAAGAAATAATTTTCACTAACATAATACTTCCATTACATAGGCCTAAATGTTTTCATTTTACGTTTGGAACTCTCTCTCTATATTTTCCTTCCATTCTAACTACATCATAATATAATTTTTTGTCATTGTGAATCAAGAAGAGATGATTTCTTTTACGAAATCAATTTGAATTGAGTCTAATATAATGTATGTTAAGCTAGATATTTTCAAGAAAATTATTCAGCGCAATATTTTGTTGTTTAAAATCTAAATATCTGATGCACACGGTGCAAATTTAATTTCGAAATAGATTGTTTTCTATTAAAGGTATTCAAGCTAACAGTACTTTGTTTACTCTTGCGTTACAATCAGTGTTACTGATAACAGTTAATTGCAATAATTGACTTAATAATTCACGCTTCTAGATAGAAAATTCCCTTCATGTAAATTTATTGAAATTAATCGGTATTATCAAGATGGAATTTTAAAAATTGTAGTTTGTGTTTTAAATGATCACACTCAATGACGAGCTAAATTATGTAAAATGCTCATGCCAATTATTCCTGCAAAATCTCTGGAAGTTTACAAATAAAGATCTAATGTATATTTCAACAGGAAATTGTATTAATGTTACCATACAAATGTCCTTTCTACGAAACAATTTTTACAAATGGTTGCCTTGAATTCTTCCTTACCCTGTAAGCTTCACATCTTCTTCCTGGTTTTCCTTAACTTCAATATATAATTTGTATAAATAACACTACAAAATTTTTACTATAGCAATGTTTCAATTTCATTGTACTCATCTTCTTCAATAAAAAGTTCAATCGTTCAGTTAACATTATTCTTTAAATATTGATCATGTAAGCTTAGGAAAAATGTAAATATGCATTGTTGAAATGCCTGAAAAACAAAAGGTGATAACTGTTCTTATATTTCCCTGAACAATCAACATGCCTTACTCAAATGTATGTCGGCATTATAGTTAAATATGGGTTGATAGCAATTCTGTAATAACATTTGAAACATTTAAGAATTAAAATTATAGTTGTGATAAGTAACCGTTATAATTCAAAATAATTGGAAGAACAGTAACACATAAAATATTTCAATGCAATTTACAATAGAGGAATCAGGATGCAAGGACATTTCATGACTGCTCAATTAATGAAGTAAAGGCCAAACAGAGATATTTATTTATCAAAGACGCAGATCATTTAGGTGTAAATGTGTAGAAAGGCATTGAATAATTTATAAATCACAATGTTAACACATATATTCCCAGTTAGACTTTTCAATAATGAAGTATTTGTGCAGCTATTTTGCAAGAAACACAAATTAGACAAGAATTTTTCAAATTGGGTTAAGCAAACATGGTAGCTTTAAAACTAAAAGCATTTGACTACATAAATTCCAGAACATCTATAAGGACATTGTAATTCCGAAATATATACGCTGTCAAAAATATACAAAACATCAACATCAGCACTAAAATTAAATACCAACTCTATATTTGAGTTTATTTTGATAAATTTAATTTGTGAAATTGTTTAAAACTTATTTCTACAACCAATTAACCTTAATTTCTTTGATTAAGTTACTGTAAATACCGAAAGAACTTTCAACATCATTTTCGTTTTTTATAAATGATTCAGAAGCTCAGCAATAACGCGGCAAATATATATTTATATACAATTCCCGGGTCTTCATACTTTAATATGTATTTTAATTCTATGTAAAAAAACGGAATATTTTGTTCAATTTTGATGTTCAACTTTTCAATCTTACCATATGCACAAATAATCATGGTCTTAAATCAATAAATCGAAAGAGATCAGCTTATTATACTGTGATGCATTATTGCGCTAGCCCCATATTCACGGAGAGTCAAGAGAAAGTGCAAACACATGGAAGGTGAAGTTACCCCTTCGACAATAAAGCTAAGAACAAAAAAGCTCTTAAAACTAAAAAATTATGTTCAATTATTTTAACTTGTATCTAGAAAATACACCATTGTACAATGGGAATGCAATTATTCCACTGTCTTTTCTAGGCAATCGACACTAGCATCGCTTTGCATCATGTGCAACATTGAGAAGTAAAAGACTTACTTGACTCCTAACAGGTCTTTCAAGAAGAATTCTGGTATATAATGTTAGATTTCTGAGGCAGCTGAAAGTACATCTCTCAAAGAATAATGAAGTATGGCAGATATCGAATCTTCTAGTAAAAGTTGACCATGACATCTATTGGATGAGAATAACCCCTACAACGAGTATTTGAATTTCACCCCTACTTCAGTGATAAAATGAAAATTTTTGAAAGTAGATCTGCAAGATATCGCAAGAGGTGAAATTGAAGGTGTGAAATTTCCTGTCGAGGCTGTAGGCTTTTCGAAATGCAAAATGAGGACAAATAATCATGCTCGTTGTGCAGCTTTGATAGACAAGATGT
Organism: Hofstenia miamia; assembly: GCA_900660155.1. Taxonomy (NCBI): domain Eukaryota; kingdom Metazoa; phylum Xenacoelomorpha; order Acoela; family Hofsteniidae; genus Hofstenia; species Hofstenia miamia. The sequence continues at coordinate 314,341 of CABFPE010000219.1, read as the reverse complement.
CGAAATTGAGTGATTATCTTATAAGGTTTATCATCGAGTTCTTTAGATACAGATTCTTCGATATGATATAAAATATATGTTTATTGTCGAATCAAGGCTTAATCGAAGGATCATTTTAAAGCAATGTATAATGTTTTAGAAATACCATGACCCTATGAATCACTACAACTTAGTATCAAAAAAATATTTCTTTTTATCAAGCAGCTGTTTGAAGAACTCAAGCTTGGGATGCAACTTCTCCCATATTACTTCATTTCATCTGGATCTACTGATCAAAAACCATCAGTTTTGCGTATGCTTAGCGAAAGGCCCTTCTGATTTCACTATGAGCCAAACATTCGAAACAATTGGAATCATCGCTAAATCATTGGTAAAACCCATAAACTCAATCCATCACTAGAAATATACATACTGTAAAAAAAACACAGCAGGAGGCAGTGTTTTAATACAGTTACCTCAAAAGAGAAGGTACAGAAGCGTTCCTCCTCGAAGTCCGCCTTTGAAATTACAATACACATTTAATTTTTACAAAAATCATTTTATTATTAAACTCAGAAAATTGTTGCAATTTTCATTCAATTGATTAGTTTTGGAATAAAATACTCATAGACTTGGAAAAATTTTACAGTTTCCATATTAGAACCTTACAAATGAAATCTAGCCAATCTGTGCGATATGTAAACATTGACCAATTGAGCTAGTCTGTCGATTAGCATGTTTTTGGGTAAATTGGATGTGAGCCAGATCTGTACTGACAATTTTCAGCAAACTTTATTTTTCCTACATATGATGAAGCAACCTAGAATTTGTATCCAGCGCTGCCAGTTTGCATTTTCCATAATATCTAGTGTCTTTGTTAATGGAAGCCAGAATAATGAGTTTTTGGATCCGTATGCATCTCACTCTGCCATTGTGTCTAGTTCCCGTATTGATTATTTTGTATCCAGCGCCTGTATATATTTCAATATATGTGCATATATATATATATATATATATATATATATA
>CABFPE010000219.1:241671-251678 GCA_900660155.1 Hofstenia miamia | reverse complement strand
TATATATATATAGTATGTATTCATATATAAGTTTTGTTTTTGGGTGACAATATTTTTCAATATGACGGCACTCTGACACTCTAGGTTCTCTTAGTAAGTCTAATTTTGTTTTAAAATTGGATGAAGATCGTGTGATGAGAAGAGTTGTGGACAATCTTTGACATCCAGATCATCTGATATCATCCTTTGGACTACTATTTGTGGGGGTACCTTAAAGCTAGAGTTCACTACAAAGTTGTACCAACATGCTTCAAATGCCTGAAGTAAAAAATGATACAAGAAGATCAAGAGATTTCCTTATCTGAGATGGTCAAGGTGGTAACCTTGTTATTAAGCACAATGGGGACTTTTTGAAAATTTATAATAACCACTTTGTCCTGTTAATAAATAAATTCTGTTAAAATTTCACTCTTTAAACTTTCATTGTTTGTTACAATGAGATTAAAAATTTCTTTCGGCTTAAATATATTTGCAACTTTACAGTGTATACGAGCTTACAAATTGAAAATTTCATTGCTAAATCATTGGACAGAAAACCTTTGAAATTAACAATTAAATAGAAAAATAAATTTTTTATTTGAATTTTGAAAATTTCTTTAGTAAACTGTAATCTATTTGGCAAATGTATATTTTACTTTTAAACACAAACAAATAAATAACTTGGGAAAGTTATAAATATTTTTTCTTAGCGCAAAAGTAAATTTTTGTTATTTTTATTGCAAAAAATATGAATTATAGTTAAAGAACTGTGATATTTATTAAAACTAGTATGTTAAAGTTTTGTCATACGTATAAGGTTGGGTTGGTGCCATACTTCCATGGACTTATTTACGTTTTAGGGACCTAGTCATGTGACAAGCTTGAACATGAAACTTTCCGAAAAGTCATCATTATTCAAATGTTGAACATAATATATATAATAATAATAGCCAAAATTAATTTTTTATAATTATAGTGAAAGAAATATACATTACTGATATACATATACCTACTGAATAGCAAGCCATCATAATAAAAAATAGGCCAATTGCGGAGATAAGTTTAGATTCACATTAGAAGATCACTCGATTTTCATCTAACAAATTATCAATAAAATATGTTTGGAGAAAGTAATTAACATTACCCTTTGTGTAAATGTGTAAGAGCTATGTAAGTTTACCCCCTTCCCTAGCAATAAATAGTGCTAAGAGACTGAAATCTCATTAATAACATTTTTTCAGACATAAAGATTTGAATGATTAGTTTTAAGGAAGTTAATGGAAATCAGTGACATGTTGTATGAAGCTCTTTTGCAATTTCTTCTCAATATGACTTTGTGTTAACATTGTGTAGTCGAGTCTACTCATAAGACGTAAATTGCGCTTGCAACATTTCTCTGATCGAAGCATTTTGTGCAACAAATCCGGCCATATATTCTAAATTCCATTTTCCAAGGTCAGAATCACTACGGAACAAAGCCAGAATCATACGAATTCTTTGGAGAGGAATTTTTCAATTTCCTGATTTAATATTCTTGAACAAAAAACAATCGGCGTGTGAATGGATTTCTCTTCAACCTGTCGTAAACTTGAAGAAGTTTGACTTAGTATATTTTCTGATTCTACGCAATATCCCCCTGTAACACGGTCAGAATTTATTTGATTAAATCCATCCTAATGAGGTAAATTTTATGAAACACCCCCCCCCCAATAAATACATTTGGAAAACTTAGCTAATATCTGCCAAATATTTTGGTGAGAATGCATAATTTTGTAAACCGCAATTTTTCAAATATTTGCAATTAATTGCCAAACTATCCAAATGTTTACAGTTTATGCATTCCATTCCTTAATTTACAGCTTATTAATGTATAATATATTAATTTGAACATTTTGAAGCCAATATAACAAAAAGTTTAACTTTTCATTTATATATGTAAATATAAGTTATGCAAAATTTCAATACGCACTTAGTACTAGTTGAAAACAGGTAATATCAGGTGTGTCTTTTACTTCTTTATGCTCGTACCAGAAATAGTGATTTAATTTAGCATAATTATGAATATTTAAATTACATTTGAATTTTGAGCTCAATGTTACTGAATAAATACAACAAAATTGATTTAATTTCCAATGTGTCATTAATGCAAAATTATGATATTGGGTGACATGTTAGTGTTTTCTTGGTATTTGGAGGCAGCTGAAACCAATACCGCAGAGTTCAATAAACATTGGTTCTATGTGCTAGCAGTATACATTACGATGTATACTGTGGAATCTGTCTGATTAACTGTCTTTTTTAATTATTAAAATTGATGATAACTTAGTACTTATTAGTTTCATGGACAAATGTGCTTGATACATTTTTAGAAATTTGAAAAATTGCATAGCAACAAATTTGGAAAGTTTGGCAAATATTTGCCAAGTCTTTGGGAAGTTTGCCTAATATTTGTAAATTTTGCAGTTTGCAAATTATTTGGAAATAACTGCCAAATATTTGGAACAGATGTGTAAATTTAATTTAAGCATTTGGCACTAATTTGGAATTCTTTGACCAAATTTTCCAGATTTTTTACTGGGGCCAAAACAATTTCAGTGTAAATAATATACAGGGCATATCATAGCTATGTACCAATGCTTCAATCTATCGTCAGAGAACATCACCAAAATGTTTTGCGACCTATTATTTTTAGTTTTACAAAAATAGTTTGTCAAATGACAATGCTAATAATGGACAGTAATAAATATATTTTAAAATATGCGAATAATACCAAATACGTGTGAATGCCATTAAATTATTTCGAAGTATTTACAATTGAATGGTTAGGTGAAGAATTTGATGCATTCCCCTAAAAAACAGCCTTGGTGAATGGAGCCTAAGAATTCATTTGCTTATCCATTATGTGAACTACTTTTCAAAGTGTTGGTTCACTTTGCAAACATGATGTAGCAAAAGTCTTTTATTTAAATTTTGATGGAATATACATAGATCAAGAATCCCTATATATTTAGAAAGCATTCTGATAATTCATTGTATATACGTGTTCTTTATATTTTAGCTCACTTTGGCCGTCACAACTCGCGTTTATCCAGTGGAGTAACTTCTCTTAATACAAAAGTGGATCTTAAAAATTCACATTGCTTTCAACTTCAGTTTAAATATAAACATTATATTAATTGGTTCTCAATATATTAATTCTCAATATATAAAGCAAATGACACTGCCTGTATATTTAATAACCAGGCTTTTAAAATCAAGCTGTTCTCTTTTTTTGATGCAGTGCGTATTTTGAAGAATGTTCGAAATAATCTTCTCCAGCACAAAACATTACAATTCTAGAATTAAATTTAATTTTTGATAACCAATTATGTAATATAAAAGCACTACAATTGAAAACATTTAATATTAGAATAATAATTAAAATATACTAAAATAAATCAGAAAATTACGTCTGACTGACGGATACACAACTAAAATAATTTAATATATCAGTCTGAAATTATATTAAAAAAATCCGGGAGACTTGCAGATCTGTTGCTGAGTTTTCTTCACGCATGCATTTTGTTTAGTGGGAATGATTTTTTAGGGAATGATCAGGGGACGTATATATTTTGTAGTAGAGTTTTGCATCTTTTGAAAAAATAATTTCTGAACATATAGTAAAATTAGCAATGATGTTAGAATTTATGAATCATTTTTTGTCATTATCAAGGATACATAGTCAATTTGCTCCTCCACAAACAGTAATGCAACATGTCAACTGAGGAATAAAGATGCACTTATATAATCGTTCTGCATCAGAAATATAAACAGTAAAGGAAAGTAGCATTTTACTGAGGTAAAAAGTTCTGCTAAGTTTCTTAACTTTGTGATTAAATCGAATTCTGAAGCAAAGATTACCATCTTAAATACCTCTTAATAAAGTGATGCTATATAATCTTTGATTGATGAAACTGTGCTTGCAATTGAATGAAATGACAATTTCTTGGAATTTTTATTCATTTAGAATGAAATTGCTTATTTGACTCAAATTTTCAATTTCCGCAATAGCGAGCATTTGCTTCATCTTTGTACAGGTACACAAAATATTTTTTCCAAATTTAATTAGGCTTGCTTCTGCTCTCTGAATTTGCATATCATCCTAACAGCATTGAAAAATTGTGGCCCGAAAATTGTGCCTTGAGGAACAACAAGAGAGATTAACTTATTACTAGAATTTTTCCCATCAAGAGGGGCGTTGCGACTCATTGACAGGGAGAAGTAGGTACCATTCAATCTAATGACGAACGTTTACCCATTGGAATTAATTTTATTAACGGTTTCAGTCGCGCCTGCGCATGTTACTTTGTCTATGGAAAAAGTGCTAAGTTATTTGTCAGCTAACAACTACTAAGAAAGCACTAGTCGCAGTTCTCATTAGCAATTACTGGTTTTACCCACCCACCATATATTTTTGGTGCGCATATTTTTTATCGTTTACAGAAAAGTTCGAGTAAACTTTCCATTCACCATTCTGTCCACCTTAAATAGAATTTCCACAATTAAAAATATTAAATAAAATCTTGAAAAAAATAACTAATAATGAATGCAGTTGTGTTCAAAATCTCATTGAAAAATAAATAAATTTCTTTACAGCAGCAAAGAAAAAAGCTCTACCAACATTAGTACCCCTACTCTATCACCTTGGCAAATGTAGGTTAATTTACAACAACTAAATTATTAATAACTCAGTAATAAATCAATTACCAATGCAAATCAGTAAGTTTTGGACTTTGCTCACCCAAAAGGCACCTTCATTTAGCTGTAATGATTTCGATAGCAGTTTAAATAATAGAACAGAATTGATATTTGAATAACTTTTTTATGTTAACATTTATTTGAAGCATTATGATACACTAAGGAAAATATATACACATGTAGATATTAAATTCAATTTTTTTCTAACCATGAAATGGCTATTTAAATGTGAATATAGAAGACAAGACATACATCATAATTGATTATTTTATTTTGAAAATCCAAAGGGATGTTCAGAAACAAAATTATATAACAATAATAAAACGTGTCAGAGTGTCTTTGACCATTTAAATAATATTCCTAGGAAGGTTCCCATAGAAAGTAGTTATAATATTACCCGCTTTATATAATTACCCAAAGCCTGGCTGCATTGTCTAGATTCCTTCTTGACCACTCCCTCTGGCTATGTTAATCACTGAAATCTTGCTCAAGAATGTAATCAATCCTCCAATATGATTATAATTCTGTAATTGAAAAAATTGCATCAGTCAAGCTGAAATTTTGCCTAAAACTGTATTGATTTTCTGATAGAATGTGATTTTCCTTAAAATGTGTATAATTGTGCTGTAATAATATTTTCAAATATTTTTGCAAATGGTAATACTAATAAGGCGATAGCTGCTTGGATCTAATGGGTTGCCTTTTTGTATAGTGGTGAAATATCAGAATTTTTCAGCATAAGTGAAAATTGATTGTTAATGATATATTGGTTAAAATCTCGAATATATTCGCCAATTATATGAAAATACTTTTTAATTATCCAATATGACAAGGACTTTAGCCGCAGGCTAAATATGAAATTATGCTGAAATTAAACGTTATTATCAATTTTAGTGTTAAAAGAAATTTTTTTCCGAATGATTTAAATTCAAACTTGCCCTTGTAATCCAAAGTTCTATTTAATACATTTGCGTTTTGCATTAATTCCTGCATATCATGTTATCAATTCATAACCCTTCAATATTTATATTTAAACTTTTACATTTTCCAAAGATTCTGTTTGTAAAATTCAATTTTTGACTAGATCTTTTGAATTTTAGTCTTTAACCCTAGAGTCATACTTGGATTTACAAAGTTTTTTAATGACGTGCTTGACATTTTCATAACTGCTCCAGTTCTATTATTTGGATTGAAGATAATTGAAAAAATTGTAAAATGCCATCTATCATCAGAATTAAGAAATATGTAATTGGTGTTATTATAGTAGATTTATCTTGCAGATAGATAAAATTTAATTTAAAATATGACAATGCAAGTCATAATTGATTTTATTAAACAAGACTACAAGATTAATTAAGTAATTATTTCTAATGGCCAATGAAATCTAGTAGCAAATCAGTAACCAAAAGTTTTTTAGAACAAAGGTGAATGCTACCAAAAACTGCAAAGCAATTGAAACAATTGCCAACATTAAAAAATTTGATGTTTGTCACATGGAACAAGAAAATGTTGCCAGGTCACAATTGAAATTTGATTGGTTAATACATTTATTGTGGCAAATAGCAAAGAAAATGTTTTCACACAAACTACACATAAATCTTTTTCATTTTCCATTAACTATTAGTATTTCTATTTGACTTACATGTATATTTTGCTTAAAAATGTATATTTATAAAAGTGGTTTGTGTTGAAACATAAATACATATTTATTTTATAAGATGAATATGTTTTGAATTGTGTAATGTCTAAAGTTATGCATTAATATAAATTATGACTTATTGAACAAATTTTTGTTTATTTAAGGTGTCTACCAAATTCCTTCTATTCATTTTGATAACTTATTCATTATATTTTACTTTGTGTTTATAATTACATTGTTCCTTGAGATAGAGTTTTGTACTTTAATGTTTCCTGAATAATTCCTTAATTTAGTAGTGATTTTGTATTTATTCATCCCACTAAATATAGTGATTTCAATTTACAATTGCAATAGTATTTCATGGGATATAGTCACTAATTATGGCAAGTAGTTTTCTAATATAATAATTACATATAGTGCTATACAGCTGTTAATTTATTCTTAATAATGAGATCACTTAGGGGTTATATCACATTGTAAAATTGAAAATCTTGGCTTGCATCAATAAACCAATGTTGTGTAGGCTAGAAGAACACTTAGTAAGGATGGTCTGCAAGTTTTTGCAAAAGCAATAGCTTTACCAAAAAATGTCTAAAAATCTTGTACAGATTCTACATTAGTTAACTAGCATATAGCTCATAGCTAATTTCATATTCAGCTGCAATTGTAATAATCATCAATAATTCTAATACTGCACATTCCATTTCATTAAATTAGTAGTTCAGAGATTTATAGCAATTTGTTAGTAAATGTAAATTAGATTAATTAAGATATTTGCTGATAGATCTTTAGAGGCACTGTCAATGCCCATCAAGTTCATTTGCCACCACCATTGTGATACAGAAATTTAGCTAATTATCTTCATGTACAATTCCATATAAATATAACACTTAGAACTAATGACTAAACTACTATAAGTTTATTGATACTAAGTTGTTTACAGTTTGGTTTCTCAGTATGACAATTACTGGTATCTTATAAAAATGTTACAATTACTTACAGGTAATTTGTTAAATTTTCTTAATTCAGACAATTTATTTAAGTTTTATAATGTCTGTTTAGGTTCATTTCATCAAAAGATCAAGTGAATGACCATTAGCTGAACTATTTTTTGTCATACATTTTCCTGACCTATTTTATAATCTTGATTAAAAAGATTCATTTTCAAAATCACAACTCTAGATAATATTTAATTTAATATTGAACTCTATCACTGTGGTCAGAATAAGTGCCTTTCATTTTGAACTTATTGACCTTGGGTGAGGCTAACAAGAATGCCTTTAAGGTTAATTTAACTGTTTACTATGGTTAAAACAAGTTTCTTCTTTTCTTTTGAGTAAGGTGTAGTCAGTGGTATAGATATAAAAGGTTATGGGATGAAGATTGTATTTCATATTGATACATCTAGATCTAAATGTGTTTGGATGTTATCTGAGTAGTTCTGAGGGTAACTGATTAGGTTACAAGTTTGTTTCCTATTTCAAGAATAACACTGAGGAAAAATATAGATTTGAATATTGGTTTTTTCCCTTTTAGAATAAAAAAAATAATAGCTGCATTCAAACACTATAGCAATGTTTTTTAAATAGGAATTCAATGTGATCCAAAATATTTTCATGCAGATTTTCTTCTTTAACCTCTATGTATAAATATGCTTGAAATTTGTATTATGGCTGCCTGTATTAATATCTGATTCATGGCTTGCATCATCTTGTTATGGTCTTTAGCTGTAGATTTTAAGAAGTAAATGATTAAAAAGTTTGACCAATCTATATTGCTTGATGAGGTCTATTTGCAAGCTTTTCTGTTTTTGAAAATTTATAAGTGTTTTTAAGCAATTTGTTTTGTCTAAATATTGTGGGCACTGTGCTATGTAGCTAGTCTTGATTGAGATCTGTACACATCCAATTTTGTAAAACATAGGTGTGCTGATGATGGATCACTTTCTGCACTGATAACCACTGTTAAGTTGATATGATTGATTCTGTTTCTGCTGATTGTGAGGAGATTGGAAAAACGTTTTTAGGTTGCATTTGCAAATTGTTTGCAATAAGGCTATATATCCATTTTGATATAACCTATTACAATCAGTAGTAGATGAGCTGATTTGGTAAAGCAGACCAAGGATTTGTTGTTTGACTGAAGATGGGGGGTAAATGTCTCTTCTGCCAGAGGTTTTTTTGCAGCAGGCTGCATTATAAGGCATTATACAAATTACATTGTGTATTTGAACAATAAATTTTACTCTTTGCTGAAAAGATTACAAAATATATAGAATACACTTAATAAACATCATTTGACAAGATGATTTCTACTGCTAATCTATATACTCCTGTATATAAAGATAATTCTTCCAACATTTAAGTTTGTAATAAATGAAAGTTATGTATGAATGTACTGACAAACTCCATAGAGAAACATTTTTAATTTGTAAAGATGCTCATGTTAAGACTTTTATTAAATGCTTAAGAAAGCTATATGTATATATGGATAAATATACCTATTGTATATATATACATACAATGTAAGGTCTGTTAAATATAAAATAATTTCTAGTTAATAACAAGAATTTATGAAATTTAATACTAGTGCTATTATTCAGTTCATTAACAAAAAATATATGATTATTTCAATATACTAATCTTTTCAATGGTCTAAAACTACAAATGTACACTATAAAATTATTTATAGTTTGGCTATGTAATGCATGAATATTCACATCTTTAGAACCCCCTCTTCATTATTCATGAATTATATGTGGGAAATGACTCATCAACTACCACATGTCAATCAATTTTTATACATGTATGTGAATGCTTTGTTATCTGTCACAAAAAAATTTTTGCTGAAACTTGCTTTTGCAATTGTAAAACCATTGTAGCTAATAATTAATCATTTTTGTTTTCCTGTCCATTATTAATTTATCAAACATATTAACCAGTACATGTAAAAAAAGAGTGAAAGCAAAACTATACATATTCTATTTACTAAACTGTAATACAATACATTTTGCAATAGGATTGTTTCCAATCCCCATGTCATCATTGCAAAAAAGTTTTTTATTGATCAAAACCTTGTAATTTTCACCCAATGCACTGACATAGCATTTATGCAGAAAATAATTAACACCATTATTGAATCTAATCTTTACTGTGACACCATATCTTGTGTTCAACTGAACAGAAGTTCACTAGCAGGACTTGCAGTTGAAAAAATACATTGTGATGACTGGGAATTGACATCATTTAAACTTTGTAAAACATTAGAGGGACCATCATCTCTTGTGTTAGCAGATTATAGTTGGAGGCTGGTGGTGGAGTTGTACATAACTTGTCAAATAGATTGCCAAGTGAACCAGATGCTATGGTTTCAACAGACATTGCCATAAGAAAAATGAATTTGCTTAGAAGATAAATAATGATATTATTTCACAATTTGGGTGAATATATAGATTGAATTGTTTAATCATTCAACACACCATGACGCCATTATAACAACCCTGACAATTTCCATGTCCAATTATTTATGTAATATGAATAAAAAATTAGTTACATTTTATACAATAGACTGCAAACAAATGTGTTTGCCAACAAATATTATAACAAAAGAGAATATGGTCAAAGTATACAATTACATCACAGACATCCTGACA
>CABFPE010000219.1:159400-169933 GCA_900660155.1 Hofstenia miamia | reverse complement strand
TTTTTGCTACAGATTGTATTAATTGCCCAATTAAAAACTTTCTTCAGTTTTTTAAATATTTTCTTGGTAACATTGGTAAATAAAAAAGAAGAATATGAAAAATGTGACAGTATAAGAGATCTTAGTAGTACAATCCTCCACTTCATTTGTAATATATGTTGAATCTTAGTTAGCAATTTTACTCCATGGGCCATTTTCTTCGTAGTTGAATTGATCTGATCTGTAAATTTAAGTTCATTGTCAATTTCAATGCCAAGATATTTTATTTTCTCAGTTTCATAAATGATATTTTTTTCAATATATATTGATTCTAATGGTTCACTTTTTCCATTTTTATTTTTTATAATCATAAATGTAGTTTTCTCAATATTTAATTTTATCATATTCTGTTCTAAAATTTCTTTACTTTAATTATATGTTCTTGTAAAATCTTTATTTTGGATGTATATAATAGAGTATCATCTGCAAATTGAATGCATTTGCCTTCAATGAAGTTAGGAATATCATTTACATATATATGTAGATTGAATAATAGTGGTCCTAAAAACTGATCCTTATGACACTCCATTATTTACCAATATTTGTTTTGACGATAGATTGTTTACTTTCACGTATTGTGAAACTAGTATCAAAAATTTGTGGCATTTGTGAGAGCTAACTAAACAAAACTCAATAGAAAGCAACAGAAGGGCAAANTTCTTGTAAAATCTTTATTTTGGATGTATATAATAGAGTATCATCTGCAAATTGAATGCATTTGCCTTCAATGAAGTTAGGAATATCATTTACATATCGATTGAATAATAGTGGTCCTAAAACTGATCCTTGTGGCACTCCATTATTTACCAATATTTGTTTTGACAATAAATTGTTTACTCTCACGTATTGTGAACGATCAAATATATATGATTTCAGAAATTGGATTGATGAATCACTAAAATTATAAATTTCTCTTAGTTTTTTAATTAGTAAATCATGATTAATTGAATTAAAGGCTTTTGATATATCAAGTGAAGCAATATAAGCTTTTTCATCTTTGTCTAATTTTCTAATCCAGTCATCTATTGTTTCAATTAATCCATAATGTTTTGATAGTTCTTTTCTAAAACCAAATTGCTGTTTGCTTAAAAGTTTATTCTCTTCAATGTAGATCGTTAATTGTTGATATATGAGTTTTTCAAAAATTGATAGATAGAATTCGTTCCGCATCACAAGTTACGCTTGCTGATATTGCTTTGGCAAATGCAATTTTTTTTTCTGCCTGATGTTTTGAAACACCCTGTGTTTATGTAAAGTACCTAGGAAATGTCACTGACAATGAATTAAGGTTTTAAGAAAAATGACAGCTCTCTTTAAATAATGTGAATTTGACAGTGAGAAAAATCGTTTCATACCAAATTGATAAATTCTATTATTCATTGTTCATTTTATGTTAAAATTAGATTTCTAAATTGAGGAGAACTTGTTATCTCTAATTGATATACGTGCAGAGAGGACCTGCAGCAAAGCTCATTCAAGCATAAATATGCTTATAGATACGCGATATGGTATTGCTATTAATGGTATCATTAGGAAACATAAATGGTTACTATCATTGTTGAAGAAGGAAATGGGTGCAAAAGAAATTAGTCATGAGGTATGATCATGTGATAATGGCTGTTACAGACTGGATTAACTTTAGTAAAAATAAATATCTAAGCAAGTTTTCAAAGACTTTGATGCTGACTAATTTGATCTCCTCTATCTTTATACTGTTTTTTAGTCGAATTGCTCCAGCCTTTTTATCCTCTTCTGTCAGAACCGTGAGTTTATACATTTGAAAGAATGGAAGATGAGCATTTGTTCTGCAACTTAGGATTTATTATTGAAGTCAATAAGTGCTTGGACTATGTAATTGTAGAACTTTTAATGATAGATTGCATGACAACTGGAACTTGGTGTATTTTTTATCCTCACTTATTAGAAATTAGAAATTAGAAATTATCTTTATTTCAGAATGAAACACATCAAACTGACTAAATTTATAAACTATAAAAAAATTCATTTCACTTGAAGAGTTATGTTATACCTCACTAGATTTCAGAGTGATGACATGCTAAAAAAGATGTATCTGAACAAAAAGCTCCGTTGTTTGAATTTTATTGTGTATATATACACTCTAGTTGTAGGTTTTTTCGTTCTTTTATAGATTTTGCGATCAACGTCTGAAAACAACATCGTCCGATTTTTTGTATCAAGGTCAAAACAGTAAATTTTATGTACACAACAAATTCATAATTACATCGCCAACAATACAACAGCAAGCCTGGAAATTTTTTTTGAAATAGAATTTAATCATGGAATCTATAAATTGCAACATCAGGAGTTTTCTACTTTACTTCTCAAATCCCAAATTTCGATATACAATGCTTTTTAAGAAATTGTGATNAACTTACAACCTCAACAGACGAAGAGGCTCGGCTAGATATCAAAGCAAATGGCCTTTGGGGAACATCTTTTGAAAGAACATTTTTTGATGTGAAGGTTTTCAACTCCCTCTCGAAGAGTTGCCCAAAAAAGATAAAAGATGCATATGGATATCACGAGGGGCTCAAAAAGTCAAAATATGAAGAACGAATCATCAACCTTGAGCATAGCTCCTTCACTTGCCTGGAAGATGCAGCCGCTCAACTCATAAGACTATTAAGCAAATTGCTCTGAAAGTAGCGAAGAGGAAGGAGTCATATTCAGATGTAATCAGGCATCTCAGAACTGAAATCAGCTTTGCACTTCTGAGAAGCGCAATATTGTGGGTGCATGGTTCGAGAGCGCTCAAAGAAATCATTCCAATAGAAAACTCCATTGCTGCAATGTGCACCGAAATGAGGATTATATAAGCAATGCTAGCCATTTGACTTTAAAGCTGGACTTATGACATTTCCTTCATTCAAATTGCTTTATTACTTAGTTGCGGAAATCACATACATGTCACATGTATAGAAAACAATCCTCACATACAATTACATACGTTTGACAAAGTGCATAGACTGCAAACGAATGAAGCTACTTGTGAAGAGAATATAGACAAACTACATAATTCAATACTTAATTGAAGTTTAGTATTCTTAACATGAGAAATTTTAGTTAATAGTAACTAAATAATTGGATTTTTAAATGTATAGATACTTTTGAATTTTGATAGTAACCTGAGTCTTAGAATTTAAGAAACCTGTAAAATAGGAATCCTAACTAATTTTCCAAATTTGTATAACAAAACATTGGAAAAATTGCACTTAGTTAATAAATGAATTGATGGATCGTAAACTCCATTTGGGTGAGCTAAACTGCATTATCTGTGTTCTTATTTTTTACAATAGTTAAAGTATCAGAATAGGCATTACATTTCTCACATATGACAATTTCAAATAAAGAATAACTATTGCATAAATTTTAGCATTAGATTCCAATCATCTATCCTTTCATTAGCAAAAGCATTTGTACAATCTACAATAGAATTCAGCATGCAATTATCAAAGAGAAGATTCCATACGGTATAGTTCGCAGATTTGAGAGAACTGGAAATGTTAATGCAGTGCATGCTGGTGGAAGGCCATCAATCATAAGCAGTACTGAAACAATTGAACAAGTTGTTAATTCGAAAGATAAGACTGAAAATATAAATGAATTGGGAATATCCTCACTGCGGACAATATCACAGGAAAGCCATGTTAGCGTATCCTCAGTACGCCGTATATTGAAATACAAGTTGAATCAACGAAAATACAAGATTTCCGTTCTGCATGAGCTACTGGATACGGATAATATTGCTAGAATGAAATTGCAGGGATATTCACGGAAAAATTTATTCCTTGCTTTGTTTTTATTTTGTGGAGTGACGAGGTGCATTTTATGTGGATGGCGTTGTTACAACTCGAAATGCATTCATATGAGCAGATACTAACCAAACCCTAACCTAACCCTAATCAAGATGCTATTACCAAGCCACTTCACGCTGAAAAAGTTAGTGTGTGGGTGGGATTTTCTAAGAAAATTATAATTCCTGTTTATTTTATTGAGAGTACCAATCTGAATGGTGATGAGTATTTGAAAATTCTCCAACAACATCTGGCTCCATTTCTTAAACAACACCGTTTGTGTTTTTGCACTATTATGCAGCATGATGGTGCGCCACCACACATCAAAGCAAATGTGACAACTTTTCTGCGAAACACCTCTGGCGAGCAGCGAATATTCAGCAGATTTCAAGAGAATAAGTGGCCTCCTAGTTTACATAGGCATATACTAAAGATCTTAACAATGAGCATGTTTTGCAAAAATTTCCTAAGTAATGTTAATAAAATAGCTGGTTTGTGCAAAAACTGATCGATATTTCAAAACATGGAGGCGTATTTGCTTCAAGAAAAATTACAAGTGTTATTTAAAATAGATAGTTTTGTAATTATTTACTTTTGAAATTGATAAAAATCGTAAAAAGTGTATTAGGTGATAAAACACAATACAAAACATAATTTACAAGTTCAAAAAGGACTTTAAAGAGTTGGCATACTTTTATCTTTCATTCTTTCACGCTTCAATATATCAGCTCCAGTATATTATTTTGATTGGCTTAGATGGTAAAGCTCTCCAATAAATGAGTGATAATTTTAACTCTAATCACTCTTTTACATATTAACAATGGTGAGAAAAGCTGCAAATATCAAAAAAGTTCAAAAATCTATGAGGTTATCTAGAGCGTGTTGACAATTACCAAAAGCAACAGGAGGAAACAGCAAAAGACCTGCATTTGAGGTGGAAAGTTTGTTAAAGACCAAAGAGAAGTTACCATGCTCTGTACTAGTTGGTGAACTTAACTCAGTTTCAGAAGAACCTCATCATGTACACTACATATCTCTCTATGAGTTGCCAATTGGTGAACAGTTTGTAATTTGCAATGTGTATTGAACTCATACAAAGTATGGTCCTGCGGTAAAAATAATTTTACAAAACAGAAATGGCTTTTTCCTTCCCAAACGATATGCAAATTGAGCTGGCACATGGTTTAAAATGCTAACTGAACTTAAAGTTCTTCAATGTCAGAGTAAACCTCTGAAATATTTTGGTTGTAAGTCAAGTATTGTTTTAAAATTTAATGTGTATTTATATTTTGAAAGGCGTAAATACATATTTTTACCTGGATTTATTTTCCTCCCCGCATATATTTATATAAATTATCATTTTTTTAGCTAAAGCAATAAAAAATAATAGGCGATTTTATGAGATTATGAAAAATGACTGTGAAAATATCGGATAGGTTGGGCTCTAACCAACAACTCAACTCTGGCTAATAAATTGGCACGTGTTTTACAATTTTACTACTATCAGGAAATGATTTATTTACTTCAATCTATGTATTGATGCATGTGTTTTTAATACATTAGTCAATAACCTGAACAGAACAGATTTTGTAGTCTTATTTTTTTGTAAATATTACAGTTATTTGTTATCATTCTTGATGCTATTCAGATAACAACTAATCTTCTAATTGAAAATATTATATGAATAAAGAATATCTTATCTTAGTCAGTCTTTGCATAGAGTTTAATTGTGGAATGTTGGTTTCTTCTTTACTGGGGTAAGTTGTTTTTATGCGTTGAACTGTGAAATTATCTTTTTCGTGAAAGTTATACAACTGACAAAATTATTTAATGCCTTGTTCAATGCATTAAAATCTTCTAGAACATATGCATATAGATATATATATATTTTATAGTAATGACAAGTTATTTAAACACCTTCTCCATGTGGAAGAGTGGAAATTAAAAATCATTTATGATTTCAATTAATTCTAACGTTTCTTAGAAGGTATAATTCCTTTATAAGGATATATTCAAGCCATCACATAAAGAAAAACAAATTTAATAATTACAATGAAATGCGGGTGTACATTTGATCAGTATATCCATCCAGTAATATATTAATATATGGTTTAATAATTTTGTTACCTCATGCCTGTATTTTAACTAAATCTTTAACCCTCAACGTATTTACTTTTCAATTTTTTTATATGGCTGATATTGTAGAGCTCCTATGCTTACAAAATATTTATTTGCAATTTTCTCAAAATTCTTAGCAATCTATCTTTAAAATATCATATGCCTATTTTTTATGTGTGAATAATACACGATTTACAAGTATTTGTTCATTTAGAAGGCGATCTCAACATGGAGTTGACTAATTCAACAATTGGAAATCATATCCAGCGATGGGGAATCAAGTGTGTAGCAGTACATCAGCTACAAGAATGGTAAATTGCCTGGAAACATTTATTTTCATTTCTATGGCAACTACACAATACAATGGAAAAGCTATAAACAAGTCTGTGAATAATGAATGTGTCACAATTTCTATGCCAACTACAAAAATAGTTGATAAGGAATTCATACATTAAAAATTACAAAAGCAGTGAAAAGTAGAAAACCCGTGTAATGTATACAACCACACAAGAGTAATAATGCAAATAAAACTGAAAAAATGTGTAAAGCTGACAAATGATGTAATAGGCAGCAAACATGTACAACCCCAAAAATCCGAATAAACCAAAAAGAAATGTAAAGAGAAGACCACCGTGTAAAACTAATATCGTAATAGTGTATTAAGGAAAACATGTATAAATCTTACTAATAGTATCACATGTACAATTTTTCGGAATACAAACTTGCCTTTATCATGTAAGTCTATATTTCATACGAATGTAATGTTTAAGTATGGCGAATATTTTTTCCATTTTGTATTAGAGAAAAAATGAATTAAACATATGGACATTTAAAAACAATGAAATAGCAGTGTATTTGAAAAAACAAACTGTAACCCTCTGCATGCGATGTATTTAAAATAGTGAATTTTCATGCAGACTAGCTAAGCAATAGAAGCATAGGGAATTTTTTATGGAAAAGAAAATTATTAGTCAACAATGTATTATCACAATGTGATAGCAGCTAACAATGCTATGTGTATTTACAAAAAAACAGATGTAAGAAACAATGGAAAAAATAAATCATGTAAATTAAATTGACCAACATAAATGAGTAACTAGAAAAAATAAATGACCATGCAACTGCCATGACGTCACTACAACAACCCTGTCAATATCGACGACCTAACACATGCCATGAGTCAGAGTGAGACAGGCTTTTACCCCCTGGCAACCAATCAGAACTTAATACATGTATATGTACATGAGAACTTAAATATATGTTGTTGTTGTTAAAAAAGGGGGAAGGGATTCTTGCAGATATAACTACTCATAACACTGCATTGAATTTATTCTCCATTATAATACGTGCGTCATTCTTGGAATTTTTTGAATATAAATACACACTAAATTTACTGAAGATATCATAAAAAACCTTAATTTGATGAATATTTTGTGAATTTTCTAGTGGGAAATTTTTGACAATAACAGTGGCATTCCAAAACATGTTAAATAAATGATGTGTTTCTTTTTTTGATATTAATTATAATATGAATTCTATATAATATAATATATTTGACATCATTCACTCAATTAAACAAAATTTATAGAAAATCAGTTCAGTGATTGAGGTTTTCGGCTTAATTACTTAAAATGATAGGCGACATTAGAAAATTGTGGGTGTGGGTGAATTTTTCTAACTGACATGCAGGGGCGGTGCAGTTGTGGGCCCACTTACTGTGGATGCAATGTGGATATAAAAAATTGCACCCGCATCCATCAATGATGTGTACATATTATTATATTGCACTTTGTACAATGGAATATAGATTTTCTTATCTTATCTTATCCTAAGGGATGTTCCGCAAAACGTACAAAACCTAAATGAATTTTAAAACATTAAATATTAGATATTCAGCAAAGAAAAATGAATACTAAGCTAGGGTCTATATAATTACGATTTTTAAATAGCTTCCAAATTATAATTGATCTCCGTGAAATTCATGATTCTCAAATAAAGATTGTTTTGCATTCTATAGTGACTTATAATGTAAACACAATTTGCGGGAATTACGTCAATATATTTCAAATATGTACAATAATTTTATAATAGAAAATATGTTTGCAATTACGCCAAACCAAATCCTTCACACTCGTAAATTGCAGTCTTCAACTTTTTCAATAATAATTCAAATGTTGAATAAGCCGGGAGTAGCAGAGCATGACAACAAGTGATTGCAACTGGAAGATGTGATTCATCAGCACGATTCATTGAATCAATGACAAACCCAAGGGATTTCAGACCTTCAATGGGCACTCGATCTGTTCCACTAAGAAAGCAAAGAAATTTTCTTTTCTCCTCTGTTGTTAAAGAATAAATAGCCTTCCAAAAATACTGGACAGTAGGATGTTCAGAATTAAACATGCCTTTGTACCTAGTGCAAGACTCTAGTTCAGATAGATCAATAATGGGACAGCCAGAGACAGCTTTCATCAATTCAACTGCAGTAAAACTTCTACAAACATCTTCATTGCAAACCTACAAGTTAAGATAAATATTTGAAAAATGAAACTATGCAATTCACTAGTTGTTAAATTAATAACAATGTAATGCTACATTTTATTGTTACTCAAATTAAAGTGATGATACATTGATAAAAGATTTTCCATCTTAATAATTATGAGAAAATGAGAAAATTTTGATATTATTTGATTAATTTGGAAACAGAACATATTAGCAAATCTTGTGGTGGCGATTCTGAATTTTGCCCTATCGTACAATTTCAAAAACTGGTTTTCCCATTAAAAATTAAATAAAGAGATAAATAAACTTGTATTTAAAAAATAAACTTAAGATTTAAATATTGTATAAGCAGTCTGCGTCTAAAAAAACAAAGTTCGCGTCCATATTCGCTGAACACTATAACGTTATCCAGCGATTCTAATAGATAATCTGAACCACCACTCTAAAGGTGTGTTCCCACTNCTGATAAAAGTCGATAGTCTGAACGGTACTAAAACTAGTCGAATAGCTACTTGAAACTAATTGCTTACTTCTCAAGTAGGGAACAGACTTCCAAAACGTAAATTATTGTCGTTGAAACATTTCAACTTCAAAATATGTAAACATTGTTTACATTCCAAGACAAACCAATCCATAAACAGATGTTGTTGTTTTTCTTACTGTCAATCAAAAGATGATAATTTATCATCTGATAAAAAATCGATAGTCTGAACGCTCTTCCAACTCCGCTTTTTCTGATAAAAAATCGGATGATAAAAAATCGCCAATGTGAACGAAAATAATTGCATTTTCGATTAAAATCTGCTGATAAAAGTCGATAGTGGGAACACACCTTAAGACTTTATTTTAAAACAACAGTTAGATATGCTTTTCCGTCGTTCGATATTATAGCTATGCTGAGTCAATTTTCTTTTAATATCCCTGCCGTTGTGCAGTTTAAAACAACATTGTTCAACATTATCAGTATTGTTATGTAATCAAATTTATAATTCTCTTGACAACTTCTGTTACACTTGCAGGGAATATGCCTTTAAGGATTACAAGAGAAACGTTACGCCATTTGTACGGACAAGATACAAGTATTGCTTAGACATGAAATTCAGTGACCAAGGCAAAGTGAATTGCTCTACTTACTCTCTGGAAGTGTTGTTTCTTTAATTATGCCCACATACTTCAAGGAATAATGATCCTGAAAACTTCTTTTACACTTGCATTAAATATGCCATTAAGAGCTGCAAAGGAAGTTTTATGGGTAAGATACAAGTATTAGACGTGAAACTTGGTGAATAAGACAGTGATTTGCTCTGCAAGTGTTTTTCTGTGAATAAACAGAACACAATCAAAGATGATATTCTCAACTTCAAAGGCTTTTCAAGAGCACCGCAATCACTTGGCAGACTGCTACATTTATTGATGTGGTGTTAATACAAAAAATGTGAAACAAAACCTACCTTGTTGAAGACTAAGCAGTTCAGAAATTCGTTAAACTCAATTGAATTTGTGATTGAAATGCTGTAATAAAGAGAATTGAAAATTGTATTTAAGATTACAAGGAATTAGTGGCCGAAATTCGTCAATAATTCAATGAACAAGGAGTCAAAAAGTCGCCTAAAATTATTTTTTTTCAAACGTTATTTGGATTTCTTTACTGCAGTCTTGGTGAAAATCAATTATGAACAAGGTGAAAGATATCATCAAGTTATCAAACAGGAACAAAGAACGAGCCGATCCGCTTATGCCAGGTTTTTACTGATTTCACCGTGTACTGATATTATATTGCATGTCTTATTTCTATGTTTTCAGTTACAATTATACATTTTATTGCAAAAATTAAAAAATAATATAAAAAAACAGTTTGATTGAAAATATCTATGAAAAAAACCTCTTTGAAAATGTACAATATAATGAAAAATAGGGCTTTCCGCTATCTCATTTAGCATTCAGAATAAACACCACAAAATTAGTTAAAATCATCTAAATTATCTCTTGCAATTTTTTTTTCAAATTTGTCATGTAGTGGAATTTAATATATATATATATATATATATATATATATAAA
>CABFPE010000219.1:85676-98845 GCA_900660155.1 Hofstenia miamia | reverse complement strand
ATATATATATATATATATATATATAGGTTCATATAATGATATAATAATCGTTGAATCATTTTGGAGATGGTATGTTCTTTGATTACATCAACACGAACATCAAATATTTAAGAAATAAATACTTGAATTGTTTTTGGAGTCCGCAATCATACACAAGAATCAGTGTAATTAATGTAAATTCTCATACATAGAAGTAGAAATAAAAGAATACATGTACATTAGAAATATTGTGCAATAAATTTCAAAAGAAAGAGTAAAATTCAAAATTATAGTGAGAATGAAATTTACGAAAATAGGTGAAACAATTGGCATTTTTAATTAAAAGCAAAGTATTGAATAAAGAAGAGGACATGGCATCTGAAAATTATAGTACGATCAATACATAAAATTGACTTGATGGTTTACAATAGAACACATACATTACCTATGGGGATTTTAAAATTATCAGCATGTGAAATGGCCGAATCACTTCCTAATTGACCGTGTTTATTTGAACCAGATGAAAAAACAGTGTAGCCTTTAACACTCTTTACTACAAAAACGGTGTGCAGATCTCCACAAGCAACTTTGTATACAAATTCATTGCTAAGGAATGACGGCTCAAGTGGAGTGTCAAAATCTCTTTTCTCTTTATGTCCCAACTGGTAATAATCGTTACGTCCGAAGGTGAAAACTTTCCCATTAATTGAAGACAAAGCTGCAGAATGACAACTGCCACAAAATACATTTGTGATTGACCTTGATCGCAATTCTTTTACAGCGACTGGGAAATTTGAAGAATCTAAACTTATAAGAATTTCAGCAACAATTGGCAAAATCTAGATTAAGGAGAAAAAGTTAAATAACAACATAGCATAATGAAATTAACAAAATTTCTAGTGCGAATATTCAAAAGGATCCTCGGTATTTTGCCAATATGAATTAAGCACAATCGAGATACTCTGTCTTTCATCAAAACAGATAAACAAAATAGAAGATATCGTTGATAACTTCCTCACTATACCATTCCATGCAAGGGCTATGAAAACAATTGGAAATACAATATACTAGATTGCACATTGAAGAGCCTTCTTAAAAAATTGACTGGTTAACCGGACGATTGCAGCCGATTAATCAATTCAGTTGGGAAAATTCTGACCAGTTCTAACTGTGATAAATGTACGTACCTGTTTTGGTTGAAATTAGTGATAAAATTTATACCTGTGCCCGATGTACATGAAAATATTAACTTTTTCAATGCAATATTGCAAAAAATATTTAAATTGCTCGCATCCCTACTGTTCAAATAATAAGGCGGGCAGAAACAACTAGAATAAAAAATTTTGCATTGTTAATTGAACCACCCAAGTCCCACCTAGATGCGCCGTGCACAAAGTCAAGAATTGTGCGCCCGGGTGGGAATTATGGATGAAAATGAAAGACGAGACGCTTCTCTATTTAATGTTGCATTCAGATATTAGACATATTTATTATTTAGTGAATTTGAGCGCATAAATTTTTAATAGAAGTAATCAGAAATTGTAAAAATGCCATATTATTTAGGATTAAACTTGCTCATCCCACAATGACATACATTGGTAATTTATCACAAAGGTAATCCTTATCATAATAAAACACACCGATAAGTCCTAAGATTGAAACTAAATTTAGGTTTTTCCTCGTGATAAAAGAAAGCATTAATTTTAATGAACTTTTTTAAAATTTCCAAACACCAAACAAAACTAAAATATATTAGAAACACATAATCAACATATTTTGTTATGCAGCAGTTAGTTACAATGGTAATTAAAACGTTTCAATAAAGATTTGCTTAGTATAAAATATTACAATTTGATAAAAATATTAGTTGATAAAATAGAGATTTAGAAATATTAACATTTAAATATAATCCAAGAAATTACAAATACAGAATTGCAGAAAATAAACAAAATTTCTGGAAAAAGCAATTATGAAATCAAGCCGTTTGCATACGCAGTTTAAATTGGAATTCGATGTTTCTGTCGTACCGCACTCAGTACTGAATAAAATAATATATATAAGTTAATTACACATAAAGAGGAATGCTACATTGCAAATAACCAATTTTGTCTTAAAATTAAAAACAGAATAAAAACAACATTCCAAGATATAGAATATGAAAAACCAACCTTTGTACTTGTAGTGCTTAGAGTTCCTACCAATACCAAGTTGTCCAAATATATTACTACCCCAAGCAAATACTGAACCGCTAACAGTAACAATTAAATTATGAAATCCACCAGCTGAAATATCTTGCAAAGGGAGACCATTTAGATTTTTGACAACCGCAGGGGAAGAACGAGATTTATCGTTTGAAGCAAGCCCCAGCTGACCATGAAGATTGCAGCCCCAAGAGAATAATTCTCCGTTTCTAGATAGGGCTAAGCTATGTCGACTTCCGCAAGCCACCTAAATGATGTATATGACTAACATATATTCAACCCGTAAATTATCAATAAAGAAAAATCTGACTGAAATATATCAAATTTAATTTATATATTTATATAGCGAATAGTATTTGAAATTAATTGGGAAAAGCATCTAAATGTTACTTTAGCAATTTGTATGTCCGAAATAGGCCCCTCTAAGTAATTTAGAGAAGTATATGATGTTTGAAAAGAATTATTTGGAAGCATTCGTCCTAATTGTCCACTGCAGTTGGAACCCGAAGATACGATACGACGATTTTGTGTAATGCCAATGACGTGAATATCTCCACAGCATAAGCAAGAGAGAAGCTCGTTCTAAATATAAACAGCAATAGCAAAAAGCAAATCAAAACCAGTTAATAATATATTTCAAAGCTCGTCTAATTTTACTTAATTGTATATTATCTTTGGTTTAAACTGGTATATTTTAGGATTTCAATGCGGTTATTCCTAATCATTTTATTTATCCCATCAACAAATAATTCAATACAGGAAATTTATGCAAAGATTATAAAAAAGTGCTCCCCAAATCCAAAAATCCAAGGGATTCAATTGAGGTGATCTAGCAGGCCAAGCTTTTCGAAAACCTCGTCTAATGACCAGATTCCTACCAAATTTCTCAATTAGAAAGTTAGCAAGTAGCCTTCCGTAGTGAGGTGGTGCAACATCTTTCATTAATACAGTCGAGTCGATGTGCGGATTTTTTGGCACTATATGATTTTGCAGCATGTCCAGATATGATTCACTTCTCATCTCATATCCTCCATCTCCTAATGGCTTCATTTGCAAAACAACATTTTTTCACGCATAATTTTTAACAGCAATAGAGGAGTGATTACTTTCTGGCATTCTGTTGAATAGCCCAGTTCAATAAATTCAATAATTGAACTTAAATCATTAACTGATGATAATAAGACTCGCTGTGCTCTTAGCCCTGGTAATGTATCTCATTAATCTTCTTGTAACTTCCTAACCATCTTTCTAGGTAATAATGCCAAGAGTGCTTTCTGTTAGCAGCATTATTTGTTTTTAATAATAACAGCAGGCAGTTTGGCTGTTAAATCAAATTTAAATAACAGTTTTTTCAACATTTTATATTTTGCAACACAAACATTTTTACATTTCATTTGTTAGAATTTAACATATAAATTGCAATATATATTGCTTTTATGCTGTTTTCAGGCACTCCGAGAATGCTGGCTGTGAAGAACTTGTCACAAAGATATCTGGGTCCTACCTAATTCATTTTAGGTTCTTGCAAATCTTAAGATGCAGCCTTCGATTAAGATTCAAAAACTAACTCTAAAAACTTAGGTTCAGATTCTAAGATAGATTAGTGGATTTGCAAGAGCCTAACTTATACAATCAACTCGTAAAAAACTAATAGCCAAAGTAATACTATTTCAAAATTGATAGTAAATTTAAAAGCGCAAAAAGAGCAATTCCTTCTCTTGTTCACCAATTTGCAAGAAGGACAAAAGAATCTCCTTTGGATATACACATTAATTTCACCTGAAAGACTCCACATCAATATAATATCCATTATTTTCAATTAATGTTTTCCATATAACATATTTGACAATAATATGCAATAATGAGCTTTGTACATTATAATTCAGAAACCTAAATTAACCTTTTAAGTCAATAGCTGTTACCACCCCTGTATATGAGGATATAAAGGCAAAACCACATATAAATTTTATTTGCAAAGGAAATAATTTTATTAAAAAATATGATTTAATTGTCATCAAGGAATTGAAGTTTTTTATGATACCGCACAGCGTCTAACCAAAACTTTCAAACATCAAAAAACTTACAAACTTAAAGAGACAAATATCTTTAATATTTGACTTATTAAACTGGAATGAAATTTTATTATACAATCTTCAAGCTTTGGAGCAATTTCTTTTCTTTGTTATTAATTATCAACAAAAAAGTGACAAATATTTGCAACAAAATTTTGCGAATCATTCATCTATATAATGATATTCTTGTTTCTCAGACTAATAGACTGTCACTAAATTATAAGGATGCACTCAAACAAAACATGAAAATACATCGTAATATGTAATATCTCAAAAATTCTAGAATGACTTACATATCTTGACAATATTAATTAAATTAATGGAAATGATACTTACAAATTCAAGTTTATGCCATTCTGTGATCGAGTCATTANTCACTAAATTATAAGGATGCACTCAAACAAAACATGAAAATACATCGTAATATGTAATATCTCAAAAATTCTAGAATGACAATATTAATTAAATTAATGGAAATGATACTTACAAATTCAAGTTTATGCCATTCTGTGATCGAGTCATTAAAAGTTTTATTAAACACATATGGGATGCCATCATTTGCAAGGAATACTGATGAACTTTTGCTGAATGATAAAGACCAAATATGTTGTGAATTTGATTTGAAAGGAATATTATGTGTCTTGAAGAACTGATATAACGAACAATAAATTGGCTTTTTTATAGGATTGTCTTTATCAACTTCAAGCTGATATTCTGTGTTTTGGCCCCAACAATACATGAGAAATTCTATTACACAATTCAAAATCAACAGGTATTATCATGAAAGTGAATGCTTCTATCAGACTATGCATAATATATATGAAAAACTTATTACGCAATATGACGATTTCAAAGAAATGCAATGAAACCTATTAGCCATTGTAGTAAAACTCGTTATATGTCGGCCAAATTTACAGCAATAAAATTTTACAAATTGGGAATTGGAATAATATTTAGTTTTTGGTGGATTATTGCTATGCAGAGAAAAAATAGAAGGCGACATATAGTAGACTATTAAAATTTAAAAATTAAATTTAAATACTTTAGATAAATAATACATTTTAGCCTTTAACTAATGACGTCATAATAAGTCTTCTAATCTGAAATAGAAACTTAAAATTTGTGATAATAATTGTGTTTTGTACTTGTTACAATACATTGCTAAGTATTAAAGAAAAATTACTTTTTTTTCTTTCTTGGATGATAATATTATAGTTTTTGGGGTTTGCCTATTAATTTTATCAAAGTATTTTACTGATTCATAGTGTAAAATTACAGTTGTTTTAAATATGGAAAATTACAAGTTTGAATGCTGTTGGCTCTAATATTTTTTGCAAATAAAGAATTTGGAATATTATTGTTGAAGGTGTATCAAATTAAATACCAGATGCATTAGTAATTTTCCAACATCATATTTTATATTATGGTATTTTTTAATAGTAAACCAATTAAATGTACTATTGGTCAACCATATAATTCTTAGACATATTAAGCAATATTCAAGCATTTACTTCTCAAAAGCAGAGGGACCATAAGAGAGCTGTTTACTCTAATTATTGTCAAGTTAATTCTACATTAACTATGAAATAATAGTATTTAAAAAAATTGCTTTCAAAATTTGCAAAAATTTATGCAGAATCTTGCTTACTGTGAAAAATAATAGATTAGGTCACTGTAGAAACAACAAATAGTATTTGATTGTGAAATATATACTGAGAAAACAATTTGCTATGTTGTTGTTTTATGTGTCAAAAACAACTTTGTTTTAAAGTTAAAATGGTACCATTTCATTGGTTGAAACAGCTTTGCTTCAACAACGTCACATTTGGTTGCTTTTTGGTTGTTTTTTATTTATGAAACAGCAATATTTTGAGGTCGTAACAACGTTGTTTTGTGTTGTCACATGCTTGTTTTAGCATTACTTTTGTATGCAAAATAAAATTTTATATTGCTAAGCTGTTCAAACATTCCTGTTAAAACAAACACAAGCCCAACAAAAGGCAGACCACTATGCTTGAGATATCTGTCAAGTATATTCAATACAAACATTTGTTAAAGATTTAAATGAATGTCTTGTATATAAATGATAACAATGAGAAAACAAATCTGCCAAATTTAACAAAAAAAATTTATAATCTATAATTAAGCACAAGTTTGAAATAGTACTTTCTTATGTTGTGAAAAATTTTATTTTACAGTCAATATCAACGTGTTCAAATATTCATGAATGAATTCTTTACAAAATTCACTTATCTGGTATATTAGAATCTTTCAAAAAAATTTTCACAAATCCTTTTTTATTTAGGAGAATCAAGTTTTATTTCAAGCATCTGCCCACTGCTTATTTATTATTAAAGTTGTTATTATGATGTTAGTGGATGCTGCAGCAATCAAAAATAAGAAACAACCATAAACAAAATATAAACAACCAAAATTGTTATTTGGTAATTATTAGAATGCAAAATTAGCAGAAAAAATAACAAATAAACATTAAAATTTTACAATAAAGTGCAGAATAAATACTTAGCATAAAACAATTTCAGTATCAAAGCTAAACTAAGGACTGATAAATATTTATTAAAAGCAAATGCTACAATCAATGTCCATAATTAAAATCATTTTCTTGCAATTACATATTTCAATGATCTAAACAGAATAGAATATTACTTAAATACAGTTTGAAAAAAATGCATTTATTCATTCAAAAATAAAATTACAATTTCATTGAAATTGTGTCCCTAGCATTTGGCAATTTTCTATTGCATTAGAATTAGATAAAATGAAAATGGGAAATGATGCAGAACCAATAAACATTGACTAAATCATCTCTGATCCAACAGTTTTGAAAGTGTTGAGCTTTATAACTTACTTTAGTTTTTCTTAATGAGATCATACAAAATGACCCACAAATCTAGAAATTGAGATGTACAGTTATCCTCTACAGTGCAGACATAATGATTAGATATAGGCAATGATTATAGCATGATGTAAATCCTGAAACTATTATGAATTATTTTTGATACATTAATTTTAAATTTTTATTTTTATTAAACACTTTATTTGTTGAATATAAAACAAATCTTGATTTCTTTTGGTGACATATCAAGGACATTTGATTCATTCACCTGGAATAGTGCAAATGTTACAATAATAGAAAGAAAAAACAAGCAAGAAAAAGTGCTAGAAAGTCATTTATCAGAAAGCTCTTAATATATTATTTGTATTGAATTAACCTATTAACTTTTTCAGTTCTGTCTTAATTTCCCAATTTCACTCCTCCCAAGTCTGACATCACTAAAAATTAAAAACTGTTAGAAACATGATTTTGTTGAAATTGTAATTATATGTTTGAATAAATATATGTATTTCTTTAAACTGTATTACAATTCATTTTTAATTTGAAATTCAGAATTGCAAGGAAATAAATGTAAATATGTGCTATAATTATAAACATTGACAGCTACTATTTGTATATTATATATGTAGATTTAACCTGATGATAAAATATTTGCATTGATTTACCTTGTGCTATGTACTTTCATAATACATAGCTAATTTATAAATGCTAGTGTGTTTTGTGTGATATTTACCATGGACTAATAATATAGTTATTTGGGATAGCTTATGCATTTTTATATGGTGTTTAAGAGATTGGAAGTGTAAGACAACACAGCTGTTTCAATATGGAAAATACAGGTTTAAGTCCTGTCAGATCTGCTTATTGAAATGCTCATTTGTAAATATATCTGTCAGCATATCAAATAAAAAATCAGAAACATATTAGTGATTTGTTCAACATCTGAATGATGTGAATTTCTCTATTATTGTATTTGTAAATTGTAAACTAATGTGATGCATTATTATGATTTTTTTAGATTCCTGGTCTCCCTTGAGTAATATACTCAAGTATTAACTATTTAATGCAGGGGTGTCAAGAGAGAGACTCCCACTCATTGTTGCCAGGCAAATTTTACATTCTAGTATAATATGCATAAAAAAAATTACATTCAAGATTTTCAAAGTAATAAACAAATCTTGATTTCTGTTGAAAGGAATATAATGGGATAACTAAATAAACAATGAATACCATGTGATTGGAAAATCTATCAAATAAATAATAAAAAAGTAGCAAGGCAAATAAAGAATGAATGCTAAAATATAGGCTACATATTACAATAAAGTACAAACTACAAGAATAATGAATATAATTAAATTTCTATTTCAAATCTATATAGAGTATCAAAGTATATTTATTCAAATATATAATTACAATTTCAATACAATCATGTCTCTAATGGTTTTTAATTTTTTAGTGACATCACACTTGACAGAAATGAAATGGGGGAAGTGAAATACAACCAACTTTTTCTGCTATTCCCAAACTTAAGTGGTATTTCACCTAATGCAAGTTAGGGATTCCACAGTATATTTTATCTGATATTTATCTTGCAATAAAATCACTTTTATATGTGTACTACAATACTTGGTAGTGTCTTGTGTTAGTTATGCAATTAGAATCAAGTTTCTTACATACAATCTTTATTTTCTTAATATGAGTAGAAGAACACTATCTACACAAAATGCCAAATACAAAGGTGTTGACTAACTTATTAATCATGCATTATCATTCACTACAAACAACATTATATTTCAAACAAAGTTCAAATGAAGTTAAATAAATGCAATAAACTAGTCATAAAATAAAGTTGTTGAGCAGCTAAAGATTAAATGATGATGATGTTACCTTAACACAAATTCCACAAACCCATGATGGGGTTCTAATTTAGGTTCTCCTCTCCAACAGTGGGCACCTTAATGAATCAACTCTTTTTCCATAGACAATAGGATGAAATCTAGATAGGTAGTTTTCAGTACAATAGAAAACTCTAGAACTGAGCAATGGCTCATTCATTCATACTCCCAAGATTAGATCAGCATACAAGATTTATTTTACAATCTAAATGGAGTAGAAGCTATTACAAAAGGATAATATAAGTACATTAGAAATAGCCTATATTTTTTAATGTAACCTCAATGCACTTTCCTGGCAAACATAATAGAAAAATCAGGCAAATTTCATTATCATTTTGAGGATCAAATAATTTTACTTGCATACAATTGCTTAGCAATTGAGTATTGTCAGTGAAATTTCATTCAACTTAATGCAAAGACAAAATCTGTTGCTAAATACTTAGTTTTGCACAAATTGTCAAGCTACCTGATGCATAATTGCAATTTCATGTTGGTGAGATGATTCAATTTTAAGGACATACCTGCACACTGCAACATATTCATCATAACTAGCAGAGAATGATGTAAATTCAATATAAATGAATATTTTGATCACAACAAAGTTACAAGTCAAATTCAGGTGTTCTTTTTGCATATATAGACCTAAACTATCATTGTAGATCATGGTTTTAAAAAGCATTTTATAATACTCTTATTATTACATGTCATTACATGGTGGCAGAATGTTGCCTTAAAATCACAACCTCTTGAAATAGATAATGTTAATATCAGTGTAGAATGGCAAAAATTGGTTTTTGAAATTTTTTATTTATTGATGCAATAAAGATTAATAGGAAAGCCTAGCAAAAAAATTTGGATCCTGCTCATATGTATTGGTGATCAACCCAATGAAATCTTCAGTAAATTTAACTGGAATAGTGATGAAAGTGAAACTTACTTCAACAAGATTATTGTGAAATTACAAAATTATTTCATACAAAGATCAAACAAAGTTTTTCAACACCATCAGTTGTACAAACTTTCTTGAGATAGTATAAAGATATATCAATATATTAATGCATTATATACCCATGCAAGGAACTTTAATTTCTGCAATCTAGAAGATAGTCTAATTTGTGACCACATTATTCCAACCAGTGAAGATCATGCACTCAAAGAATTGTTAATTCCCATACCATTGACAATATCCACATTATTTCACTATAATTGGCTATCAGTGATGGTAGCTGTTTTATCCTTTCAATACATCAGTAGTACTGTTCCCTAAATTGTTAATTTCCCATGCATCTTAATGCATATATCTATAATATACCCATGAGTAATGCAAGTGACAGTATTTATAGGTGTTAAAAATGATGATGACATAAATGGCATCACATGTGCACAGTGCACAGTAATATCTTTCTGCATGGTGCTTGTAGTTAACCTGTGTAACATTAATTACAGACTCTCAACTTGTTGTTATTAGAGAGATATTGCATTGCATTACAAGTTTTGTATAAATAATCATGTTCCTCATCTAATAATTCAAACAATAACAATTAATCAATTGTACTTAAGCTGAACATCTCCTCTTCTTCAATCATTAGTGATGCAAATCTCTTTTATCAAACAACTGTGCATTGGAATAAGTATGCATAAAATATTGAACCATTAGATTAGTTAGTTCCTAATTTCAAATTTAGACATGATTTCAATAATAGTTCTTCATCAAGGCATCCAATGTCTATGAATCACTATTAAATTATAAGATGCTATTTGCAATCATCAATTTATTTAGATACTAATATACATTAACTGCTCTCATTGTGCACTATCAATATCCAATGCAAATCACCACCACTAAAGCCAATTAGAAATTTAGCTAATTTTTTCATTCATATATCTGATAATTTAAGTTATTTAAAGAAAATGACTAAGCTCCACTAAAAATTTTGATACTGACTTATTGTGCAGCTTAGTTTTTCACTATAAAATACTAAGACTACTTACAGGTCTTGTAAAACAATTTTGGCTAATCAGATGATTGATTACAAATTTAAATTTCGGTTTTGGCTAATTTCATGCAAAAGCCAAGTGATTTCTTACAGTGAAAGTGTTTTTGCAATAATTCTTTTTAAACTGTTTTTACA
The DNA here is from genome assembly GCA_900660155.1 of Hofstenia miamia. Classification (NCBI taxonomy): domain Eukaryota; kingdom Metazoa; phylum Xenacoelomorpha; order Acoela; family Hofsteniidae; genus Hofstenia; species Hofstenia miamia. The sequence goes on along the minus strand of CABFPE010000219.1, from coordinate 87,709 downwards.
ATTCATTGATTAATAGTAAATCATTTACAAGTAAAATTACTCTAAATAAAATTCTTATAATATTTTACTGTTAACTTTGTAGTCAGAATAGGTGCCTTCCCTTACAATTTTGTGATGCATGGATAATGCATTAAAATCAACATATTCAATTTTAAAACAAATGTTTTACAATATGCATGTTACAGAACGCATTGTCAATGCATTAATTGTATGCATAAGTCAATGTATTTTACTTAATGTAATAATAAATGCATTAGTCAACATTCGATTTTATGTTGTTCCGTAATAAAATCTTCTGATTGGATGATATTAAGACAAGGTCATTTTGAGTAATAGCTTGGCGCGAAAATGTAATGTAACAATATTTTATTTATAAATATGTTCTTATTTTAAGGAATCTTTTAATTACCAGTATTTGTCAAAATACTAGTTTGTTCTGGTTTATATTTAATTTAAATGAAAACATTTTGATTAGGACAACTATAATCCTATTACTGCTTACTGCTTTATTTAAAATTTCACTTTACTCATTCTTAAATTTTGTTACTATATTATTTGAAGTGAAAATGGATTGATAAATAATGTCTACAATATAAATTTTGAACATATAATTTAAGTATTAGTGTTGTTTTGAATCTACGGTATAAGTTTATGGGAAATTCCCAATGTCGCATTACAATGATTAATTTGCTTCGTCACTGTAATTCACTCAATGTTCTTTTCAAAATTTTTATTCGTGAGTGGTCTAAAACACCTTGCAATATTCAGTCAATATGCTAATTTTATATTGATTTATGCTGTTCGTTAAATGCTTGATTTATTAATTGTACATTATAGTTTTGCATTGATGTCAGTTCCGTACGGAACGTACTCAAGTAGAAAAAGACGTAACTTATTGGTTACTACTGGCATTTGTCAGGAAACGTTTGTCTCAGAACCAGAGATCGTTGAGGATTTTGAAGAATCTGAAAATGAAGAAAATTTATGTGAAGCACATTTTATTCCCGGGAATGATAGAAATAGTGACCAAACACCTCAAATGTTGACGCCAAATATCCCTGTTTCGCAGTTTTATTATATTTGCCAAGCTATTTTTTACACTTTTAAATTGTCAGTAGTCAGTCAAAAAGCTGTAATAGCATTTATTTCGTTCTTATTCAATGTCAAGCTTTGTTATGAAGACATGCTTTCTTCTACTCCTAAAACTACTTTTGATTGTGTCCAAATGTGCTTAACATGCTTTAAGCCATCTTGTAATTGCAACAATGAACAGGTGTCATTTTATGTTTCTAATATTAGAAAACAGATTGCTGAGGATTTCTCCAGTGCTAAATTTATTAATCGATTTCCTGAAATGAAAATTCCCCCTACTGTTAATTTGCTAATAAACATTGATTCCCTACCATTATTTAAATCTTCAAATTTTCCTGTACTCCAATTTTGCTTCGTTATACACAGATACCTGTAAATCGGTATTGTTTAAGAATGATCGGCCTTTGGTGCAATCTTGCAAAACCACATTATTCGGAATTTCTTTTACCAATCACTAAGCAATTGAAAGAACTGTGTAATAATGGCTTAGAAATTGTGCATCCAATAAGCAAATTGAAAATTTTTTTTAATGTCCGGTTGCTTGGAGTAACTTGTGATGCTGTCGCAAGAGCACAGGTTCGTCAGCATGTTCAGTTTAATGCTTATGATGGCTGTCCCGACTGCTTTGCAAAAGGAGAATATTTGGATGGTGCTATGAAGTATACGCATTTTAACTGTTCTTTAAGAAACCATAATGATTTATATCATGATGGCAAGCTTGCAATATCGCAACAGAGAATTGTTCGTGGCGTTAAAGGACTTTCACCATTTTCAATTATTTCAGATTTTAATTTGGAAAACTCGTTTCCAATTGATTACCAACATTCATTATGTTTGGGAATAGTTCGACAGTTGGTAACTCAATGTTTTTTCAACCCTCAGCATACCCTTTATGTTGGTGTTCATGGGAAAAAAGTCATTGATGAAATTTTACTCTCTAT
>CABFPE010000219.1:47245-58491 GCA_900660155.1 Hofstenia miamia | reverse complement strand
TTTTTTCATCTTATTAATGGTTTGATTATTTAATACAATGTCAAGCTAATCAAGTGGTGTTTAGTAGTGGTCTGGATACATCACAGGGAACTATTCAAGGGTCTCTGTGCCAGACCACGAAAGTGCACATAAGTTAGGTATAGGGGTTTTCTCTCAATTAGCCGACTAACATTTCTCTTCTACATGTATTAGATAACTAACACTCAACAAATGGTTGGATAACCAAGCCTTAGGAATTATCTTAATATATTTTCAGATCTAAATTAATGACCTATAATCGACCGATATAATGACCTTACATGTAGTAATTGTAAATGTAGGTTAGGAAGTTGTTCAATATAATTTATTTAATTAAGCCAATATATTTCGGTAATGGCTACATATAATATTGGATGAACAACTAGTGACAGTTTCCAGTTGCAAATAGATATAACACTTTCACACAATAGAGATTAAGTCAAGTTGTGTCATGCCTTGAGTAAGCACCGAGCTAATGTAGGGTACACATAAGCTATCTTGATTGAGCTGAGAAGTGGCACTCAAGCATTGGATGGAATGGTGTAATTGGATGTGGAGATCCGCTTCGGGCAGATGCCCACTGAAAGATCTATGCAGAGGTTACCACATGGTTTCATCACCTAAAGGTTACATAATGTAACAGAAGAAACTAATCAAGCAGTAATGATAAGCAAATCCTTACCTGCAATAACACAGTCAATGTTACAAGGTAACAGTGAATCAACAGTGATAAAACCTGGTAGAGGATATTACAACATGAACGTATTAAATTGATCCTACAATATATTCTTATTGTTTCATTCAATATACGATTATTTGTTCCTTATTGTCTTATTTTAAATGATTATTAAATAACAGGAAGAATTATACAAAAAAATCCTGACAGAAAGTTCAAAATTTTTATTAAATTTAATGAGTTAAAACAAGCCTCAGAGAAAGTTCGGTTTGATGAGCCGAAAATATTCAAAAGAGAAATGAGCTAAGTCCAGGCAAACTAGAAAATTTTGGCTTGTTGACAAGGCTGGGACTCATAATCATCTTTCTGTGGAAATGATTAACTTAAGACATGGGACCATACTAATCCTTGGATGGGCATTTTGCAACGACCATATGCAATTTAGAAGAACTTACGATGTATTTTGTAAATTTTTGAAAGAGAGAAACAAAATTAACTTCATTGCAGTTATGAATTCAATAGCGACATTGCTTTTGCTGTTTTCCAATTTTGCATCAATTTTTGAACTAATTACAGAAAGTTTATAATGGATTTCACATTGCACTACATTATGTTTAGAGTTAGAATACAAATAACTTTATTTATTTTATTATATATATATATTATATGTATATATTATATACAGTACTGGCCAAAAGTTTGGGAACACTTTCAAATTTAGAAATTTTGTATTTTACACTAAAAAATGCAATGTAGAAACAATATAATATCAATGTAGAAACAATATGATAACACTGTGTAGAAAGTAAATAGTTAATTCAGAAAAACTCACTAATATTTTGTATGTCCGAAATTATTGGCCAAACACGCAGTTATGTGATTTGACATTGACTCGACCATCTTTCTACAATAAGCATCATTAATCTCTGTGCACCATACCACTTTAATTTGCTCATTCAGATCATCAAGTGATGTGCATTGGCACTTCCTCAGACAGTTTTTGATGAGATGCCAGGAATTTTCTATGATGTTGAGGTCTGGGGAGTTTTCCTGGCCAGTTCTCAAACAGCTGGCAGTCTTGTGATGCAATCCACTGTTTCACAACTTTGGCACTGTGGCAAAGAGCACAATCTTGTTATAGTACAGATGTTCTGTGAAGCTGGATAAACATGAAAACTTTCTCCTAAATTATTTTGAGGTAGGCATTGGCTGTGACTGTCTCGTTGTGAGGAGCAGACCAGCACGCCCATTCACAGTTATAGCACCCCAAGTCATCACAGAAGGTGCTGAGTGAACAGTTTGTTGTGGGCATAACATGTGTTGAATTTTTGGTTTCTTTGTCATTGAAGGTGTAGCTGGTATGATGTAAACTGGCAAATCTTGGATTCATCACTAAACATTACTTGATGCCACATCTCAGGGGTTTAGTGTTGGTATTGCCTGGAGAAGTGCAAAAAGTCTCGAATGTTCTTTGAAGACAATTGAGGTTTGGCTGCTGGTTTGCACAATGGAATGTCAAATGTGGTATTCAATCAGTGCCTAATGGGTGTGTTGATACATTCTGCACTAGATTTGCTTTGACTTCAGTAGATGAAGAAAATGGTTGATTGACAATGCAACAGTGAATGAGATGGTCAGTCTGAGGGGTTGTCACTATTGTTCTTCCAGACTGCTTGTGAGAGGAAAAAATTTTGTAGTTGCTGATATCAAGTAACACTTCTGGATACTGAAGCTAGTGACAGGCCCATTCTAACAGACATAGCGTGATAATTGTACTCCTCTTTGTACAGGATATGAATTTGAGCACAATTTTTTGATGAAATTTCACTAGTATTTCAGGTATTAATTATAGACACAAAAGAAAACAACTGAACAACAGAATATGTTGACTTTGCGAGTAATTAGAGTAATAATTTATTAATTTTTGAAGGTATTTGACCAGAATTGTTATTTGGTCGTAGTAGTCAATATCACAAAATTATTAAAATAGTTTTGAGGTTTAATTTTACTTAACATCGTAATTTTTAGTAGAGTTCTATAATTGCAAGTTTTATCTAGCAAGTCAGACATAGTTGGTGAAAATTCAAGGGAAGAAGAAGCTGATGATGAATTGGCATTATGTCAACAAGTTGAAATTCCCAACATGGAACCAATTAATTTGAAACCAAATGGGACGCCACCTCAGAGCCCTGAACCTGAGCCAATTTGGATTTGAAGAGAGGAACAGGAAAGTATGCCAAACAGGCAATTTCAAAGGGAGCTGTATCCTGATTGCCAAAGAAGACAACCAAATCGTTTTGTACCCATGCTAGCATGGTAGAGAAACCATTAACAGGGCAGTATAAAAATCATGAACATTTAGAGACTTTTATAGTGCATGAAAATTTAAATGTGTGAAGTTTTATAAATATGTTTAGAAAACAGAAACAAATTGCAAGGTGATAGAAGAAAAGAAATCTGTTCAGATGTCAGTCATGCTGATCAAAAGGAACAGTCTTGGACTCTGTAACATTTGTAGTGCATAAAAATTGAAATTTATTACAACCATTTAGGTGTTTTGATTTAGCTAAAATGCATGAGGAGTAGAAAGTAGTAATTGTTTTTAGGAGATGAAAACTATCATGTTTAATGACTATTAAGCTACCCAAATCTCCAGCAAATTGGGAAAAGAGGTCTGGATAGTAACAGGGTACATCTCTCCCTGGGAGTGATTTAGGGTGGCAAGTGTTCTTGCAGAGCATAGAGCTTGTCAGAAGAAACATATGCTCTGACAGAAAAAAATTATCGCCACCCTTGGACAAAAGCACACCATATTTATTAATTTAGTCATTAGGAAATAAATGTTTATACCTAAATTTAATAGTTACATAATTACTTAGAGACTGTAGACATTATATTGTTATTAACTAAAAATGTAGATTACATGTATAAATTAATATCAAGTGCTCAAAGATGTATATGTGGGCTAGTAGTTAAACAATAAGTAAACAGCAACAAAATTGTTGCTTTGATAGAAATAGAAGTTGATGACAGTACTAGACCTTGATCAAAAATGTGACCTTGGAGATGCCAATTAGTAAATGTAGGCTAGAAGCTGCTACATAATTATATTATTTAAACATAGCCAATAGATTTCAGTAATGGCTAATTACATGTATTTAAGCAGCTAGTAACAATCCTGACAATAGACAGACACAGCATCATCTGGTAATTGTGGAACTATATAGATAGAGGTTTAAAATCAATTAATGTAGTCTACTGTAAGGCATGATTATTACACAATGTGTGACATTAGTAAATAGTTAAATACCTAAATTAATATTAGTGTTCTCATGTTATTGAAGCTATAGAAAGAGTTAGATTATGTCAATGAACAATTAAAAAGAATTTTTTTGTCATAGATACATGAAAACTCATAAACTAAAATTGTATTTTTTTTAACATTTGAAGTGTACTAATTCCAGTAGTTTGTAAAATTTACCTTTAAAATGAGAGTAAATTTTTAAAAATTAGGAAGTTTGGATTACAAAATCAAGACTTAACCAATAATGTGTTTAGTTAGAATGCCAGGCAGAATCACCAAGAAGAAGTACAGAAGAAAATGGAGTTGGTCAAGAGCCATTAGGACAGTTATGCTCTATTATCCCCAAAGATCTTCCCCAGAGTTATCACAAGGCCTGGTAGCAGACATGGAAATAGAAAATGATAGTGGCCTTGAATGTCGAGTAAACATGGGTAGAATGAAGGAACTAGAGATTCAAGTGGTACACAAAAATATGGAGCATTGGTTTCTAGAAATTTAGGCCTCATTACACTGGCTGAAAACCATCACACAAAAATATATTTGTTCAATACAGAGCAGATCATGGGAAAATGAAAGCTTGGTGGAAGATAGACTTAGAGTTTGTGGGAGCACTGGTGCGTCCTCAAGAAATCCCACAATCCATGATCAAAGTGGCTAGAAGGCAGATTGAAAATATAAACACAACATGTAGTAGAATCAGGAAGGTCCCTCTAAATTGTTTGATTTACAATGGTGAGATGTCTCTCAAATATCTCCTGAACCCACCATTAGCAGTGAACTATACCCTGGCTACCATCCACTATCATGATCTAGAGGGTAGGATAGTTTATTGACAGGCATGAAAACTATTTGAAATTATGGATAACCTTCTGTATTGCAGGAATATGGCACAACTGCAAGAACAGCTAAAGATTCCAAGAGTGCAGGAGTTCCTAGAATTAGTGGGAGAGGAAAGTGTAATAAGCTGGCTAGCATGTCTCATAAATAAAGAAGGAAATGAGATTGAAATGTAATTGAGAGAAATGAAAAGTCAAGCCAAAATGTTAATTCCGGAAAGTTTACCAGAATCAGGGACTCAACCTTACCCTCCTCAAAGTCACAGAGCAGTGGGTTTGCCCATAGCTGGAATACTTGGAACACTAGGATTGGAGCTACCATTGCAGAAGCCATAAAATGCTGGCTCAGAAAGTGTGAACAAACAGAGCACCTAAAAGATAAGCTAAAGGAATTATTAGCAGGCACAAATCAACATACCAAAGACCTAAATCTCCTAACCTCTCAAACCAATGAGAAGTTTGTGTTGGTAGCAAATGAATTAAAAAAATTGAGGAAAGAAAAGAAGAAAATTATCTATTCAATGCACAAACTGCAAAAGATTATTCCACATGTAGCTAGATTTCACTGTGAATTTTACAGCTTATATCTAGACCAAATTAATTGGACAGCTCATTTAAGTATGAAATTGAAGGGGTTAAAATTACCACTCTGTTATTACAAGTGATACTGTTCCTGACAGAAGGTTATCTTCTGCCTAGTTTAGTTTCTGCAAAAGATTTAATAAAATTGGTAGCAGTTTTAGCCCAGGAAGAACTCCAAAGAGAGACACACTTATCTCCCACCCTAACCACAAAACAGATCTTAGAGTACTATCAATCCAAACTTGTAAACTCCATATAAGAATGGGAGTTTCATTCAACTCCATGAGTCAACAATTCTATGTGTATCATGTGACTTCACTTCCAATGGCATCTCCAGATGGAAAGCTGTTTACAGAATGGGTGTTAGATACACCTTATTTGGCTGTGAGTCAAGATGGAGGGATGTTTGCTGAATTAGACTCTGAGACATTAAAATTTTGCAAAGGTGGGTTGTTAAGAATCTGTGAACATGGTTTCCTGACTTATTGAAATAAAGCCAGTTCATGTTTAGTCTCTCTGTACTTTGGAATGGAAACACAAATTTTTGAACTATGCAAAACAAAAGTTATATCTCACATTCTTGCAGAAAATGCTAAGAACCTAGATTATGGCAGGTGGCTTTTTATTTCACCAATTAGTATGAAATTCCTGACGAATAGTTCTATTGAAAAGAAGTATATGCCAAATAGGATTCCAGCTTGCAGAGCCTGTATCATAAGGCTGGGATGTGGACAAATTCTGGAAGGGAAAAGTGTTACACTAAAACTAGATCTTATGACATGCCAGGAAGGATATAAAAAGATCGATGTTACCATATCTAGACTGCTGACAGGAATGTATGATGCATTTCCTGCATTGCAAGAACAACCCTATCTGTTGACAGCACAAGCACATCAAAATTTGATTAAGGAAGTTCAAGTACATCTCAAGGCAAATAATTGATTAAGCCCTGACTCAATTGAAGAGTGGAGAAAAATTGCCAAACCATTGGGAGACAGATTGTCTAAAGCAAAAATAATCTCACCAAAAGAATTGCAGTAATTTACACCATGGAAAATTTCAATTCTTCTGCCTTTTCTAACCACCACTATAGGGGCAGTCTTGGCACTTTTATTAGCATTCTGTATAGGAAAGAAGATATGTGCCACATTGCACAATCCTCTCAGACATTTACATGGTCTACAAGGAGACTCGAAAATAGTAGTAGTCATGAGTGGACAAGGCCATGAAGCATGGAAAGAAAGTAAAAATTCAAATAAACTGTGTGTAATTAAAGAAAATGTGCTGTGTTTAGGGGTTGCACCAAGAGAAGATAGTCCAATAATTCGTCAAACCATGAGAACATTTTCACCAGGTCCCATAATGGTCCATTACCCTGATCTGAATAAAGTAACTCAGGCTTGAAAAGAAAAACAAGAACTAACTATGCATGAAACATCATTGGTGTTTATCCTATAGAGAGATATTGGAAAATGATACTTAATATCTGGAACCCTTTCTAATAATGGTTGGTAAATAGAGTTCTATAATTGTGAGTTTGGTCTAGTTTTATCTAGCAAGTCAGACATAGTGTAGCATCTACTACCAAGCATCAAGGTAGGTTAAATGGTTCTTTTAAACTATTATCTCACTTTAACTGTGGGTAGGGATGTACTTATGTTAGCTACTTCGTGTATATATTTCTGCTATCCTTCTTATAACCAAAATAACTGAATACTATTTAGGTACTCCACCATCATAGCTCTGCTCCATAGATGATGTCTCTGTGGCCTCTGGCCAACTCTGATCTCTGCATCTTTTCATTTGTGTTTCCATATCTGATCTAGGTGGCTTCTAACCTCAGCTCAACAAAGTTCTTATGTGTTCCATATCCTAGCTCAGTGTAGTTTGCAATGTAAATTGTAAGTGACTTAAACTCAATTTTTATCATGCATTTAATTCACTTCACAACCTTGCAATGTCACTAGCTGCTTAATAATTATTACTTTAGCCATTACTGAAAACTATTGGCTTTAATTAAGTTAAAATAATTAAGTTACTTAATAACTTGCAGCTTNAATGGACAGCAGCATTTGATCAAATGAAAAAATTGAATGAGGATTTTAGGGTCAAAACTAAGTTTATATTTAAAGACAAGCTTAATAAACAATACCTAAATATAAAAATTTGTGAAATTATTCTTTTCAGAAGTCTATAATTATACCAGTACCATGATTCTAATATAAATTATGAAAGAATTCGTTATGAAAGAGTACTAAAGCCTTTTTTCATTCAATAAAATCTAAAATCTCATAAATTTCTCTCAAAATGAACATTTTCAAGTAATTTTTCTAAGGGAGATGTATCTATTAAATAATTATTCCGGAAGGATTTGAGATAAATTTGGAAAATTTGAGATATTCAAGAATGAACAAAAAGTACCCACTACTTTTTTACATTTTAACAGCAATGACAAGATGAGCAAAAATCAATAACTTTAAATAGATAGTCAAAATTTCATCATGTGTCCATTAAAATATTTATGTGAATAATTTTCATGAAATCAAGTATAATATTTCATCATCTAGAATAGAATACAAATTAATAAAAAACTGGTTTTTATGTCAAAGACTAAATTTTGATGTCCCTTTTGATGTATTCACTACTGTAACATCAGTCAGTAGTTGTTGTTATTTATCAGCCAGATCACACACTTTTCTTATTTGCTAGTTGTTTTCATGTTTGTAAATATTGTAAATACGCATTGTATATAAGACACCCAAGCATTTGTAAATGGAGAAATAGTTTCACAGTGTTCTCTTGTTTGCTAGAATCACTCCAGTGATTCTACACTACCTATGTTTCATTCTTGCTTAATTTTTGTTCATTTAATTTGCTATGTTGATTTCAAGGTTCTGTATGCCAGTAAGAATCACCAAACTGTAACATAAGAAACATTAACATTGGTTCTGGGCAATATTTTCAAAATCCAAAAATATTGAAAAGTACAACTATACAACTAATTATGGAAACTATGAAGAATATATGTTTATGCATTAAATTGTGATTAAATACATTTAGCTGTTTATGAAAACTTTAAATTTTCTAATAAATTTGTTACAATCCAATAAGGGCAGTTGTGAAGATTAAGGATTTGGGAAAGTTTGGTTTGGGAATTTGGAAACTTAAAATGGTTTAATATCAATATCAAAATTTGGGAAAGTTTGTGAACTTTAATCAAAATGTTATTCTTTATTGATATATTGTAGCATCTGCTACCAAGTGTCAAGGTAGGTTAAATGGTTCTTTTAAACTATTGTCTTCCTTCAACCGTGGGTAGGGATGTACTCATGTTAGCTATTTCATGTATATATTTCTTCTTTTAACTGAAATAACTGAATACTATTAGGTACTCTGCCATCATAGCTCTGCTCCATGAATGATGTCTCTGTTGCCTCTGGCCGACTCCAATCTCTGCATCCTTTCATTTGTGCTTCCATAGCCAATCTAGGTGGCTTCAAACCTCAGCTCAACAAAGTTCTTATGTGTTCCCTATCCTAGCTCAGTGTAGTTCTCAATGTAAATTGTAAGTGACTTAAACTCAATTTGTATTGTGTATTTAATTCACTTCACAACCTTGCAATGTCACTAGCTGCTTAATAATTATTACTTTAGCTATTACCAAAAACTATTGGCTTTAATTAAGTTAAAATAATTAAGTTAATTAATAACTTGCAGCTTCCTACCATACATATAAATAACATAATACATGCTTGGTCACTTTAACAGACTGTTATATGTCACCTAAGTCTATTACATAAAATATGTTGGGCTATCCAGCCCTTTCTTACTGATGTTGATTATTGATTACATGCAAATGATCAAATCGATAGCCAGCTAAACAGAGAAAAACTCCTATTTGTACACCTAACGTAAATGCAGGTTAATGGTTTGGATCAAGAACCCTCGAGTCGCTCCCAATATGTTTCCAAACCACTAATACTGCATTTACCATTTAGCTTGACATTCTGTATTAAATAATCAAACCAATATAAAATCTAAGAATAAGATTTTCAAAGAATTTACTTCAACAATTTCCAAATTGATTTACACTCTATTTATAGTTAACTTGAAAAAGTACCTGTTATTTGAAATTCAAATTTAATTCGTCTGCCAAAATGGCTGAAAATAATGGAAGTGAATTCGCCCCCTTCATTTTGTCAAATTTGACGACAAGTGCTAATTTGCTATATTATTACTTGGTTGCATTTTTACAAAGATAATTTCTGATAATTAAATTTAAATTGTTTTTCTAAATAATCATTTGATCTTAGCTTATGACTAATCATTTGTTCTTCTTTTTCATTAGCAGCAATTTCTTTGGATTATGCTACAATAGTTGGTGAAATTGGATATTGTTTAAGATACTAAAATTTTCAGTAGGATAAGTTGATTCTTACAATGCAGTAAATTTCTGAGTTGTAATATTGGATATAAAAATCCGGTTTTGCAACAAAATTCAAGAGAGCAGTTTTCAAGCACAATGTGTACCTCGTTTTTTGAGGAGATGGTGAATTCAGAGTCTAGTATATCTATATCTCCAAATCAGGAATTTTCAAGAAATGCATCAGTGCAAACAAATTCTACTCTTCTGAAATGCAGAGAGTCGCAAACCGTAAATTTACTGTTATTTATAGTTCTGTAACTATTTACTTACACTAACAATTACCTTTTATAAATAAATCTCAAATTTCACAATCTATGCTGAAATGTGATGGTTAAGACGTGCATAAGGTGTTACTAAGAATGAATATCAACTATTTGAATATTTAATTTTCTATTTATTGTTAAATATAGCATGGAATAGTATTACTTCATCAGGAAATATTGATGCTGCTTTTCAAGTTAATTATATTTCTCCAGATCATAATTTCCAAGAAACCTCACATTCCTCTACTTCCAAATATGTGCCAAGTTCTGTATCATCTGAGAAATGTTCTATAAATGTCGATAATTTTCTTAAGGACCCATTATCATATTTTGGTCTAAATGGGCAAGAACATTGCCTTTATCAATTTGATAGCAAAAAATTGTTTAATTTCAACAGTTTGTCTAAAGTAAATTGTGTGCTTTCAGTTTTATTAAAAAAACGTAGAAATTGGTCCAACCATGACATTGCTAACTATTTCAGAATTTCAATATCGACCACTTCAAGAATTCTGAATTTATTTGCTTTTGAGATATCAAATTTATTACCATCTTTTTTTCTGATTATGCCGTATCACAGATGAATGCAACTCATTCTTTTCAAGAGTTAATTTTAAGTTTGATTGTGTTGAAATTGAAATTCAAAAACAGCTTAAAAGCTAGTAAACATATATTGTATTTAAATATACAGATTAAAAAACATTCATTCAGAAACAGAATATTAAATAATGTTTTGATTTATCTGGGTAGCTCTGAAAAGAGCTGAGTCAAAATTATGATAATTTTGGAAATATGCAAGCCTTCCAAAATGCCAAAGAATCCTTAAGAAGATTTAAGATGTAGCCTTCATCAAACATCACTTCGATTCTTGTGACTTCACTGGAATCCTCAAAATCTACTGAAGCAATGCAAAACAAGCCATGCATTCTTCTACCCACAAGCATTTGAATTTGGGAGCAGAACCGAGGTTTGAGCTTATAAGATTCATCATAGTAAGAGGAAATGCAACCAACACTTACATGACACTTAATTTCAATGACAAAGTCTTCAGAAAATGCATCGGAATTCGCTCCAAACGCAAGAAAGTCAGCTCTAAGGTATAATCCTGCCTTTTAATCTAAAATATAGTAAGTATAATATTAAA
>CABFPE010000218.1:1157467-1176681 GCA_900660155.1 Hofstenia miamia | reverse complement strand
GTTCGATTCAGTATAACTCAAAATACCGCGGGATCGGTATGAAATAAACATAAAACCCAAATCGAGTCTTTTTAGGCAAAGTAAATTTATAGTTCTGATTGTTAATTTGATAATGCAGATTTTTTTTTGATTTAAATCGGATTTTTTATTTAAATTTCAGTTTTACCCAATCTTCCATATTGAAATACAATAATATAATCAATTTTAAATAAACTGAAGATAAAAAACATGCAAAACAACATTTCAGAGCGTGCCAAAAAGTTGCAAAATCATTGCAATGAGTTCAAAACAATTAGAATATACAACTTGTATCTCTTTTAGAGTACTGTTTTAAATCAATAATTGAACTAATAATGTGCTTTTATTTAAATCAATGATTTAAATCTAGTGATTTAAATCGACCAACACTGCATATGTTATTGAAGTATAATAATTAGTGCAACTAAGCAGTGCATTTTGAAATATTAAAATATAAGTAACTGCAATTATTTTCAAAATGCATGTCGATTCATATCTGTGTATACACATAAATGAAAATGAGCATTATGAATAAATACCTAATGATGCAATGACAATATGATATTATCATTAAACAAATTAATGTCAAGCAAAAACTGAAAGGACTGAAAATGATAATAGCCCCAAATTTGCACATTGTAAGTGGTCAGTGTGCCTCACTATAACGTCCGCGAGCTAATAAATGTAAGCAATGATTAGTCACCCGCTTAATTCCGGATTTGTGGTTTTATGATGCGCTTTGAAGTTTGGTCAACATCATGCGTAAAAACACGGACTGCATTCAACTGCAATAGTAGCAAAGCATGCCGACATCATGACAGTCGAAACTAAATGTACAACGCCATGATTTACTAAAATATATGTAAAAAGAAACTATTTTATGAATAAATGTGAAAGGATAAATACTACACATACATTTTGCGATGAATGCAGTANGGGACGAACCCCCCGACTCCCGTTTACCTAGCCGGCCCCTTTCCACTAAGCCACGGCCCCATAAATTTAAAATTTTATTATTCTGATAATTTTAACGAAATGGGAATTGTCGTTGGAATTAACTAATTCTTATAAAATTTTTAAAAGATATAAAAACATGAAAAAAATTAAGCGATGAACATTAGTGTTTGAATTTTCCCAAAGATAATAATAATTAATTACTATGTGTTCTAATTTATGAATACTACAAAATAATATTTCATGTTTAAGAAATAATAACTTTCAAAAATGCTTTTAAAAGTTAGGCCAAATATTTTTTATTCAACGTTCCAAAAAAACTAGTTTTGCAATTTAAAATATTTTATTCAAGAATAAAAAAATAGGCACCGGGCGGGATCGAACCACCGATCTCCTGTTTACTAGACAGGCGCTTTACCACTAAGCCACGGCGCCACGATTTCAAAATTTCATTATTCTGGTAATTGTAACGAACTGGGAATTGTCGTTGGAATTATCTAATTCTTATTAAATTTTTAAAAGATATAAAAACATGAAACAAATTAAGCGATGAACATTAGTGTTTGAATTTTCCCAAAGATAATAATAATTAATTACTATGTGTTCTAATTTATGAATACTACAAAATAATATTTCATGTTTAAGAAATAATAACTTTCAAAAATGCTTTTAAAAGTTAGGCCAAATATTTGTTATTCAACGTTCCAAAAAATACTAATTTTGCAATTTAAAATATTTTATTCAAGAATAACAAAACAGGCACCGTGCGGGATCGAACCACCGATCTCCTGTTTACTTATCAGGTGCTTTACGAATGAGCCACGATGCCACAATTTCAAAATTAATGAATTGTGGAAAATGTAACGAAACTAGAATTTGTCATTTGCGAAAAATTTTATTTCAAACTCTCAACAACATAGATGATTTAAGGTAAGATAAAGTGATGATTAGATGTAGTAAACTTTTTGGAAAAAATATGATTAAGTATTAGCAGGTGCTCTAATTCATGAATTCATAAGCATAACTTAAAATATTTAAGTAGTTTAACATAATCTAAGTAATTTTACTAAATTATGTTATTGGTTATTTGAAAATTAATTGATAAAAAAATTAGTCTTGCTTTTTAAAATGTATTATTGAAGTATAAAATTATATTCATTGGGCGGGATCGAACCACCGATTTTCGCCTTACCCCTAAGATACGGCGCCGTAATTTCGACATTAAAATTCTGGTAATTATCACAAACCAGAAATTATCGATTGAATTAAATAAATGTCATAAAATGTTTAAAAAATGCAAAAGCATAAAACATAAATAGCAGACTTTTTCAAAGAGAATCATGAAGAACTACTAGCAATTCTAAATAATGAGTACAATAAGAAATTATAATAATGTTTAAAAAATTGAAAAATGCAAAAAAGATTATAGTAAATTAATAATAAATAAATAAATGTATATTCTTATAAAGCGCATAACATTTTTATAAAACTCAAATGTGCTATTTACAAAATTAAACAACCTTGAGATCGTTACATGCATAAAATGCTTAGCTGCGCATTTGGAAAGATATAATCAAACCGATAATAAAGAAACGTAATCTACTAATGAGTTTATTTTCCATCAACTGATTATTTCTCGTAGTACATATTTATATCAAATTATTATAAACTTATTTATCTTTAAACAAGTACCTGTCACCGTTTTATTCTGCCTTCGTAGAAAAAGTTCTGCGTTAATATGGCGGGTAGCTAAAATCGACGTGGAACGATATTGTCCACATGTGATTTGTCAAAAGGTTAAGTGGCAAATACTTGCTTTACAAAAATATTCAAATAACATGACTTGGTGCTAATCTAATAAAGTACAAAGTAATACAAATAAATTTAAATTGTTATTCAATCTTGGTTTCTTCTTTTCTTTGTCATTAGTGGATTATGCTACAATATTGCTTTAAAAACTGAATTCAATGTAATTAAATTATAATGAAATTTCAAGTTTCTTTAGAATTATTTTATTCTATAATAATATATTTCCAATAGCAGAACCACTTTCTGTCAATATTTGAAAAAAATCTCCTGTATGCTTTCTTACTGTTGCAAATAAAATTAACCCAACCATTATGGACATTTGTTGAGTTATTTTTAAACCCTCTATGATTTTAGATTTACTTACTAGATCATGTTTAAAATTGCATCTAGAGGAAAATGTATTTTATCCATTTCTGCAGCTCTTTTGCTTTGCTTCAGTTAATTGAACTTTAACAATGATAGTTGAATGATGCAAATTTTCTCTAAGAGCCTGATCACTGTTGCTCTCAGTTCTACTATAGAGTTCTTGCTATTCGGAACATACTTACTCCATTTCATTTCATTCATAATTTGCAGGAGCAGATAGGCTAAGACAAAATGGGGTAGAGTATGCTGCATGAATGATTTCAGTCTTTAGCAAAAATAGTTGGCAAGAATTTTCCCTGTATCATTGTATTCAAATTTTTTTAAAAAAATGTCTTTTCGCGGTTTGATTGATTGCAATTATGAAATGCGGAGCATTCGTTTCCAATGTAAGGAAGGACACCCCACGTTTTATTTTTCCTGTCATGATAAGGCTACCTACAATGTTGAATGAAACAGCCGAAATATTATGATACATTGGGCTGTCATAATTGAATAAATTTATAACTTATAAAGCTACTGTTCTAGTATATAATCGCTTAATTCTTTTCTTAGTTCATACTATGCGATCCTGACGACAGAAAATTTTACAATAAAAAACTTATGCACCACTTTACTCTTAGCATATTTTTACATCAAGTCAATTATTATTTTTATGTAAATATGACAGGTCAAAATGCCAATATTTGGATACAATAGGTCAGGTCCAATAATATCAACCAACGTTAAATTGGGAAATGTTTATATTCAGAATATATTAAAAGCTTAATTCAATAATTAATAAATATAATTTAAAAGTTACCCAAATTTTTTAGAGAAAAGAAAGTAATTAAAGTGGGTTGTTATTATCTAACTAGTTAGTAAATATAAAATGCAAGAAAAAAACAACTATATTTAAAAAAATTTATAACTTTTATTATTCTGCAATTGATCATCAATTTAGTGGTCTCAATACGACAGTGGTGTGCCGCTTTCAGATGTATTGTAGACACCCAAGTTATGCTAAAGTAATTGATGCGAATGCCACTGCTTCTGTACCAATATACTATTTGTCCAGGGGCAATTTAAGACGGTAAAGCTAATCAAATAAACTACTTTTTTAAAATTTTATGCCAATACCCCGAAGAAATGAACATGTGTTTGTTTTCACTTATATTATTTTCAACAGAAGATCAATAATGTGGCATCGGTATGAAATCAGCGAGCAGTTTTAATAATCTATCTATTAAGGGTTTCGAGTCAAAGCATGGATTTACCGGTGCTACAAATTAATAACTAACTCCTCCTGCTACAACACCCTATCCTAATAAAAGTTAAAAGTAAACAGATCATGTTAGGGAAAAGTGGCTACACTCGGCCGACCCGATACAGATAAACTTTTAGAAAAGTTGTATAAGACTAGAGCCCTAACTAAATAAAGAATAAAGAACTCTTGGTCAGTGAGTGAAACCTATGTGCTAAGTTAAAAAACCTAAACTCAGTGTAACTCTGATCTCGTGCAATTTCGATAATAGCAATAAAGGTTAATTTTAGTTACGAATGAAATGCAGCACAATAAAACACCCTAACCGTACACCTAACCTAAGTACAGCCAAGCTGTACCACGTCTGGGTGCCGTTTAACTACCAGACGAATTTTGAAACACAAGTTTTAATATAATATAAAGTCAAGATAAAAAGTAAAAAACGAATTTACTGAGAATAACTAAAGAGCCAAATTGACTGAAACAAAATGAAAAGATCACACTAATATATACGAACAAAAACTGGTAACGAAATTTAAACAAGAGTACACCGTTGCTAACATGAGTCAATAAGAGAGGTTTGTACAATAACCTTTTAAACTATAAAAAAGTACTGCGTAATAATTAACGGAAATAATTAAGCTAAAATCGCTCAGTTTACAAAGAACAAAATTCGTTTAATTATGAATTTATCATTGCAATTTACAGAGTTTATATTACCAATGTCGAAATTAAAATAGATGAATGTTGCAGTTATGCCACAATAAGTGACAATTTGAAAATCACCTAAATCTATTAAATACGTCCGACAGATTTATTTTAAGGAAAATTTCTTGAATACAAAGTCTCTGTGAAGATTATTAAAATTATATAACTTAAAGATTTTATGATACAAAAATTGTTGTAAAATGTACTCAATGAAAATTTTTGCGCTCTATGGAAGTATCTATTGTACGTCTGACAGATTCTCGAATATTGCAACAGACCCATACACGCTTAGGTTTCATATATCGCCCTGTGTACACATTTTTTTTTAAAAAAATGAAACACATTTTTTCATTTATTATTAGTTTCGGTACTTTTTTATGAATTATATACAAAAATTCTCGCTATTATTGTACATGTTACTGAATTCGGACGTTTTTTAGTCTGAATAGCCCTATATAGTTTGCCAGTATTTACATAATATAATTTGTACTATATAATGATAACATTAGCCATTCTACGTCGTTTGGGGTTTTTTTGTAACTCCACAGTCCTTAATTACGTTGCTGAAACACGGAAATTCCTGTAAACCAACAAAAACATATTACTTTTTATATCAACCTAATTGCCTAATAATGCAAAATAGCAGAAATGTTTAGCAGCTTTACTTACAAAATTAACTGCGTTTCTATGATTATCGTCATATGGGGTAACTTTGTCACCCCAAGTTTTAGGTCTAACAAATATTAAGAATACTGTATTATATCAAATCATTTTATATCTTAGATTGCATACATGCAACTCTCCTTTCAAATGTTGCTTGTAAACAGATGAGGAAGTTGGTGATGAAGCTCTTTCAATCATAATTCATGATTCAAGTAATGAAGATATTTTAATCATGGTAGTTCACCTGGATTAGGGAATTTTGAACTATAATATTGAACCTGAAATATGTTCAATTTTTAACCTGTGACCCGATCTGGCCTGTCTAACAATGATCCGCACACAAAACCAATCGAAGAAAGATTACTAGTATAATACGCCCAACAATGTCTTAGCATAAAAGCCTCAATGAAAACAAAACAAAATCAATTAAAAATACAAGTATAATTAAAATCTATTAGTCTTTAAGAATTTTAAAGATTGAAGGGTTTGACGTCTTAAGTTGTTCCTTAATT
Source organism: Hofstenia miamia (assembly GCA_900660155.1). NCBI lineage: Eukaryota > Metazoa > Xenacoelomorpha > Acoela > Hofsteniidae > Hofstenia > Hofstenia miamia. The sequence goes on along the minus strand of CABFPE010000218.1, from coordinate 1,170,411 downwards.
CTGTTAGTGTTTTTCCTCCCTAACAATTATGAATTACCCGTTACCAGATTTGTCTAAGAGTGCCGAGCAAACCCCACCCATCGAATTTTGATTTGACTGTCGAACGAATTGACCCACAACCACCCTGAATGCTATACAGAAATATTAATTGCAGCCTATTAGGTCAAATCCGAAACATCATGGTAATGCTGGACGACAATTACGTCGGCGGTCTAACTCAAATATCAACATTAACCCTGGTTTGATAAAAGGCATTATGAAAAGTATTTGGTTTTATGATGTTTAATCTGGTTTTGCACTTAACCAATTACCATAAATGTGAGAAGTTACACTGATTAGTGCATAAAATGCAGAAATTACTATTTCCCAATACAGTCACATTGAGACAAGCTGCTTATACCTAAATCAAGTTTGTAACATTGCTATGGACATTTGGTTTACTTCATGCCATCTTGTAAATTATTTTTTGACAAATTGTTGGCACTCTGCAAAAAATCGACGGACTATATACAAGAGGATTTGCAAAATTCATCAGTTAAAATTATATCTCACATTTCACTTTGGCCATATTTGAAAATTTAAGCAAAGTTAGTATTAATGAAAATAAATTAAAGCTAGACTTTAAAATGTTTACCTTGACTAATACGCAAACAATTCCCAACTAGAATGTACAAACCGCATCAATAATGTCAACGTGCTTTTCTCATCAAAAGCCAGCAACCGGTAATCTCAGTAGTAACTATTCCGAAGATTACATACCACCATTAATAGCATGGGATATGACAACTGCGTCCACTGCGTCTACCCTGAATATCATAGCATTCATTTTGCTTATGCGTGAAATTAAATTCAACAGGAAGCTGAGGTTTCAGAACATTACTCTTCTAACATTAGTATCTATGGATCTTCTTGATTCCACTATTGGAATCCCAATCTATATCATTAGCAAAATAAAGAAAATCGGACTACCAATGGTAAACTCTGTAAGCAGTTTTGTTATCTTTGAAATATATACTAATCGTAAACTCAATTTTGAGTCGTGAAGCGGCCGTATTTTCTCAACTGTACGCGTGCCCTGCCGCAACCGTATAACTTTACCCGACCCGGCCGTACCCGTGGTGATTTTACCCGCTACCTGACCGCAACCGTAAGGACATATGTTCTTAAAAATAACAAAATCTACACTTCAATTCCCATTGTAGTCTTTGTTTGAATTTTATTTACGAATCATACTAACGCAGATTGTTTGCATAAAGTCTGCTTTACTCTTGAATATCACTTATAATATTTTCAGATTGTTAATATTTTCAATTTATCACATATTATATTAAAATATGCAAACACATTCGCATTTCAGTGGTAACTTTAATTGCAAGTCAAAAGAAAACAAGCGTTCTATCTAAATCACTTAATTCCTGTTTTGTGAAAACGCTAAAAAATATTCGAATTGTTATTACAAAATTCTGATAACGAATTGCTTGTTACAACTCTAAAATGAAATTATCATTTTTCGATAATTATCATGAAAACGCCTTTTTCAAGTTTTTCAACTGAAGTTGATCAATTGCTTTTTGCATATACATTTCAGAGGCAGGTTGTGAAGAACTGACGCTGGAATCCTGATTGAGCAAGAAAAGTCAACATCTTTCACAGTCAATTGGTTCTCTAAGATAGATAAAATGAAAAAATTTGCTGAATACTTTCATCTATTAGGTAATTTATGCTAATCTGCTAATTTCCATTATAATTGAATTTTATGTTCGGTTATTTATGACTTGAAGATGTCTTCATGATAATTCATATAATTCTTTTTTAATATCACTGAGATCACTAATAATACTCATGTATACTATACTTCAACTACAGACATTTACAAATTCCTTGCAAAATTAATACCAATGCAGTTCTTGCAATTTTTTTCTGTAATTAATGCTTCAACAACATTTTTTAAGAATTTTTAATAATTTTAACATAAACATTCAGATATATTTAGTAAGTTTTACAAATAGTTCCCAAACCTTTATATGAGAATTGCAAATCAACTGGTGGCTATGCTTCAAAATTATATGATTTGGCTAAAGTCCATAAACCAGAAATACCTCTTAGACCGATTACAAGTTCTTGTGGCAGTATTAATAAGAAATTATATGATAAACTTAATTCAATTTTGTCAAAATTACCAGAAGTAAAAATCAACACGAATTCTAATCAATTTTCCGATCATATAACGAAACAAAATTGTTTGTCTACTAATGTTCCTCTAGAACAATCAATAGATGTCGCAATAAAATTAAATATCACTATTTTTCAAACTCAAGAAATACATTTTGTTAATTGTTAAAATCACTGCATTAACCTGAAAAGAGCTCGTTTTTGAAAATAGTTAACAAAACAATATGTCTTGCACATATTAATAACTACATAATTACTGCCTCTTTGAAATGGAATTTCATGAAATTGAAATATACTTTTAATTAGTGCAGTGTATCCTTCAGCGTTACAATTGTGTAGAAAAACCAAGTTAAATTCTAGAATAAGTTATCAAAATGTTTGTTTTATAAGTTATTTAATTGCAAGTTCAATATTTAAAGGAAATCACTATGGGAAGCTAAATATTAACATCATTTGTTTAAAAACTCCTTTTTTACTGTCAACCAGTCCGGTTAACATAAGAATTTAATTTAAAAAGCGATTTCTATAATGAATCAGGTTTCAAAAACAATAGAATATGTTCAAATAAAGTTTATGAATTAACAAAATTTGTTATTAAAAACTTTTCTTAAAATTCTATGCAACTGAACGGTAAGGACATTGAAATGCATACAATAAATATATAAATTTTTAGGAGCCATATGTCTGTATAATGCTCTTGGGGATATATCTTACTCTTCATATTTGGCAAGTCTTCACCTTATGCTGCATTTCATTTGATAGGCTTCAAGCAATACGGAAGCCTTTTGCCTACAATGTGATCACAGCCAAGAATCGTAATTGGTTGATATGGAGAAGCGTGATTGGCTTAATAATAGCATTATTCTATGGCTACATGCCACTTTATTGGCATCCTGACACTAATAGAGAAAAATGTTACTTTCAGTATATTATTGCACTGGATTATATATTCATATACGTTAGCACAGCAATGGTACCGGGATTCATTTTCCTGGTTATATGCAATACAATGACATTTCGTCTTTTATGGAAACGTCATAAAAAGGTAAATTGCTATTTAATCAAACTTAATCTAAATACATATATATATTGCTTAACAGTCAAAGTTCATAGCCTATTGTTCACACATATTACATGCATGCATAACAGAAATTATTCGGAAGTAGTTTGCACTAAGTTATTAATTTTTTTAGATGTGCTAGCCTAAGTTTGTAACTGAATCAGATTGTGCATATAATTTTAAAATATAAATGAAAACTAGAAAAGCACTCGGAGAGCGAAGACCTCCGCCACGAAGCTTGTCTCCCCCGGATCAGCAACAAAATTTAATGGATTCGTCCTTGGGGAGACGCACCTCTGGTGATAATTTGAGGTCAATCCATCTATTACTTTGTCTGTAAAGTTGCTAACAGACAAGAGGACAAACAAACAAACAAATCAACACTACCAAAAACATAACCTCCTTGGCGGAGGTAATAAGGTAATCTCATTAACAAGTTTATTTCTAAGTCAGTTAACCAAGAAAACAATATAATTGAATTATTCCCAAAGAGATTCTCGAAATAATGTGTCATTAATAAAACAAATAATTATCTTTGAATATGCTATATGATTTCTAATTAATTCTCTTATGGAGTATCATACGCTAGTTCAAACTCTATATTTTGTCAAAGATACATACGTAATTACATATACTAAAAATATAGCATCAAAATATTCATAAAACTGAAAATATATTTTCTAAAATTTGCCTGTTTTCCTTGTTAAGATGTTTTAGGCATTCCTTTTCTATTTAAATTTAAGGCAAAAACCATTTATGGGGTTTAAAAAACGTGTTATAAAAATTTCCATGAAATCATTAAACCTAATTTAGACCGTATTGCATACATTTGTATGTCATTCAATTTTTAGTGGATGATACTATTTATAACATGCATAACAAATTTTGAAATTAGTATAGCAGCTTTAGCGGCACGATAGACCAGTGAATCCATAAAAATTTTGAAAATTTAAAATCATTGAATGCAATATTCTAAAAGCAGTCTGAGCTACTTCAATTTAAAATAAGCTGGAAGAAGTTCTGTATATACGGGTTGTGTTAAAGAAAACAAAAATGCGGGTGCTTAGTGGTAATTGCGGGAACTGGAATGTTTGCATTTTTATATAATAAATATTTTTTGCAATCTAGCAATAATTTGAATTTTATAACAATATACTTAGCTTTTGTTGAAGTAATATGAAAAATATATGATAAATGTTCATAAAAATTAAATTCTAAAAAAATAATAGCAAATAGCAAATTGAGAATGAAGCTATCCAAAAAAAATGTTTGAACCTGAATTTATTAAAAAGTAAACATGGAAATTATGCAGTAGGTAAAGGTCGAAAAGATTTTTGTAATGATCTTGAGTGGTCACACTTTTTGGATAATGAGAAATGTAATGTAGGCGAACTTACGCCTAAAAACAACTTGATCAACTGGTGGTCTACTCTGTTATTATTTGGAAGACAGTGAGAGAAGTTAACAGCACATTAATTGAAGTTCCAGTTTTTGTAAATTTTTAATTTTCTGTAGCTTATTGCAATCACATAAAATAATTTTTTGCATCACAATTTATATGAATCTACTAAATGAAGCTTTCGCTTGATAGGAAAGGGTTAACAATCAATTTTCAAAATCAGCATTATTTGCGCATGTGATTCGTATCATTGAAAACTAGCAATATTGTCAGTGTTGTTTATGTATTTGTTGACAATGCTTTTAGCAGTTCAATCAGCCTAGTGCTGTTATGAATTGAAGCATTTTACAAAGGATATGCATTCTTTCAAAGAGTGAAAGGTTGATTTAGACTCCAATTAAAATTTTTGGCATTAGTATTTTGAATAAAAATTTGCAAGTACCATTAACATTTTAAAGCATGATATTACGACCTGTCATAATTTGATCATATCTATGAATTGAGGTTGCATAAAGCAGATGCTTGCACTTACAATATTTACATACTATAGGTAGTTGATTTTTCATATCATTTAGTCATGGGAGGAGGGAATTCCAGCTGTAAAAATAGAGGCCTTCGATTACATCTGAGAAAATTAATAGTATGATGCTGATGGGGGAATGTATAGCTCTATTCCCTCTGGGATCCGCCAATGCGTCTCTCCTATCCGCATTGAACGCTACATCTTGGAGACTGCGTTTTAAATCTGAGTTATGCTTAATGAATGTTTTTATTAAGGTTTTAAGAATAATATTTCTCAACCATTATAAAAATTTTGGCTGGGGTTCGGAAAGTTTTCTTGCAGTCAAGTAATTCTAATTCTGCTAAATTCTTTACATGCCTTCATAGCCCATTTGAAGTTTTTGTCAGAAGAAGCTCATTTAGATATGTGAAAAACTCGTTCCCATACTTTAATGGGTAAAATGATTCAAAATTTTTGGATCATTATGACATGACCAGTGATCTACGATTATTATTACTAACATTGCGATATTGATTTTTAATGTGTCTTTAAAATCCTGCTTATCAGTTTATGTATCTACTTAGGAACCCATATTCAATTAGGAAAACAAATATTTATTTAGTGCAACTAAATTCAAAACTTAGTGTTGCATTTCTTCAAGAAATGTAGTAACGAGCAAGGTGTCACAAGCAACAATGGGTCAGTTCAAGATTTAAGGAGCATGAGTCGTGGGTCACATGCGCCATTGGTTATGAAACTGATAGGTCTCGCGATCATAGGTCACATAATGTGACCCCATCCAGCTCTGAATCCTAGATAATTCATTCATTATTGGTAAAATGCAAAATATCTACATAATTTGATGAAATTTCACTATTTATTTAATACCCACTAATAATATCGTCAGATTAAATTTTTTAAAAATAACTGCATTTTACCATAAACTCGTATAGAACTTAATCTAACTAAATTAAATATACATAAAACATTTAATCCAGTTAGTTAAATTTTTAACTGAAGTATTATTTTTAGGTTGATAATTTGCATCTTAGTGTAAGTACCCTCTCATTACATATAAATGTTGATTGCTTTTCTTAGACACGCATGACTGATACAGCAAGTAGAGATTCGGCAATTTTAGTGGGGATATGGGTTATTTCAATTACAATTACATGGTTGCCAATAGTGTCAACAAGGATTTTAATGTGTCTTTCTAATGGCTTCAAATCAAAGTTAACTGGCACTGAAACTGACATAACAGTTTGTATTTGGCACCTAAATGATCTCTTTGACCCACTAGTTTACATTTTCTACAAGAAAATACGAAATTACCTGAAAAAGCGAAGGATTTGCTACGACTCCGACGACGACTGAAACATCTTAGATATAGAAAATTAATGTGAATACTTTTCATGCACTCAAATTGAATTCAACTATTCATTTAGATATTTTTAATTTGTTACTACTTTCTTGACATGAGAAGTCTTGGGGATGCTTTACAATGATTGCTTTTTGATAAGCTAAGTGTTTTAATTTTGTATCCTTCTTAGTTAGTTGTAAAAATAATTATAACACAATTGTTATTATAATGAATACATTTTTTAGTAGGTAACAAATTAAACTTTCGTTGGAATTTATTAATCTCTGCATGCATGACATAAAAATGAATCCATTATTTTTAAAACATGAAAACTCATTTACTACAACTTGAAATTTTTAGATATTCCAGCAAAACCTAAAATTATCATGAATACTGAAAATTTATTACTAAAGACGAGACGTTCATCACTATTACATTAGATAAATGAATTAAATTATTTCAAATGTTAAAAAGGTGTATAGCAATTCAGTATGGCTTGTATATTCAATTAGGAGATAAAGCTATTAAACTCAAACTTGGATATTCCAGCAAGATCTAGAATTAGCATGAATACTGAAAATTTCTGACCGAAATGCACCTCCTACCAAATATAAATTAGGAACAGCCAGACCTTCAACACATCACCGATGCTATCAATGCACGCAGTTTATTCCTGAGAGAGCTCTGTTATGCTTCAATCATTGCGTTATCTAAAGGGAAGTTAACCAAAACCAAATTATTTGCTTCTCGAGATGAATCAATTTTTTCACTCGTTGCTCAATATAGTAGCTGCCATTATGAAAACTACTTCCAAATCAGCAATGAAACTACACAAGCCAAACAGGAAATATAACATGTTCTCTCAAACATTCGACAGCAGAAGCTGCATTCCTTACAATCGGATCATCTATGCATTGAAAAATGAAAGCTCCATGATTATTACGAACATACATACGTTCATTTTCATAGGTGAGAAACCATTGAAGACATAGATGTAATCATGCTTTATTACAAATCAAAGAATTTAAAGATCATTCACATATTACAATAGGAAGAAAAGCATAATATAAAAGAAAGTTTCACAGAGTAGCCCAAAAAGTAAATTCTATAATACAAATAATTTTATAAAAATACATAAACATATCATTGAAATCTATTGTACATGTAGTGCTTAGGAAATCGCGAAATTGTTGCATTCCATTTAAAACCCGCCGTGTATCATAATTTCTTTCAGATGTGCATTTCGCGTAAATTTGGTTTGAATCTATTTCCGCTCTCGAGTATTTACAAATAATGAAAGGAATCACAACAAATGATTAGTTTAGCAGTGATTGGCCAGCATAAATATAACAGTTTGGTTTGTTACTAGCAGTTTACTCCATTAAATTAAGTAAGCAACTTGGGAGTGGGAATTATAATTTTAGACTATTTTACCGTCTGAAGCAGTTAGTAGCAGTAAAGAATCCAAGATCAAACTGGGTCATGTATACAACATGCAGCCGTGGTTGAATGTTTATGAGCCTTTTATTGCAAAGGAGACTCATGAATGCTAGATACATCTGTGGAACTTAGTCTACTAGTATACGGCCAAAGAAAATCAAATTCTTATTCAGCTTTAATGGCTGCATGCAGTTAGGTGAAACATGTAGTTATGATATTTACTTCATGTATCTCAAACACTTCTCATTGCAATTTGATTTGACTCAACTAACCATCCCTTTCAGTCTCATCTTTTCATCCATCATTAAGGTTTTTCAGCTTAATTATCTGAATATCTTGCCACCTCAACAAAGAGCTTTTAAAAGTTTAATTTCGACAACACCGAAATCTTAGTTATACAAAAAGAGAAGCAAATATTAAAATTGAAAACCTAGTGGATTTCATAACTTTCCTTTTGCAATATAAAGAGCTTTTCTAGATTTGCACATGCTGTTCACAATTCCGCTTGCATTGCCACCAACCTGAAAAATCCAATATCTAACAATAAATTGAACTCAGCCTCCATTATTGGCATCAATTGCCGAAGAACCAAGCAAATGAACATGGACGATATTAATTTAATTTGCCATCAAACATCACAACAGAATTGTGCAGTTGCTTTAGCTGTGTCAATTGGAAAACAATTTTTTTTTCTCATGCTGTAATCATAATTTTAATTGTTTTTTAATTTATTAACATTAAATTTGTAGTTCTCTAAAATTTACATGTTTGTTAATGGTTAATCACTATTTGTGTTTTTTATTCCATCCATATAGAATGTGTATTTTCTCCTAATAAACTAATCTAACACACCTGAATTTTGTTAATTTTCCCGAATTTATGTTTAGTTTAATTCCCGAGATAAACTATTTCCCATTTAGTAAATTTGCATGTATACAAAGATTTTGGACCTAGCGGAATGCAATTGCAAATTTAGTAGTCGTGGAAAAAATATCTATATTCAGAAATGGTTTGAAAAATAATGAACACTGATAATTCTGAAAGCGCCTGGAAAAAACACAAACAAAATATAATAAAACGAAAGGATATTCGATTCCAGTAATTATTTTATTATTATTTAAATTTATAACCTCTCTATTTCAGTCTTTTTCAATTAAAACTGCAAAAGTATTTCTGAATATCAATCTTAAAGTTTTTTAAAGTATTCATTTGATGTATTTTAGTAATTCATTCCATATATTTATAGCTGTGTTTAGAAAAGAATAAGTCTTTATTTAATAAGTGTTTAACAATTGCAGAACTGATGACAAAATCCTATTTACAGTAGAAATTAAGCATGCATAAGTTGCGGATTATTACAATGTAATTAGATGTGAAATACTGGAATCACTATTATAATATTTAAATCCAAGCCAAGATTTTCCTGATATATATTTTTGTTTTAGTATAAAAGTTTTTAACTGCTTTTTAAAAGACTTAAAATTATTATTTTTAATAACTTTTGGAAGGATGTTCCAGTAGCTAATAGCGCTATTAATAAATAAACGTTTCAAAATATTTTATGAAATTTAATTCAAGCAAATTTTTTCGATCTCTTTCCGATATTGACGTTAAAGTTCCGAAACTTGATTAAATTGTAAGGCAGAAATTCATTAATAACGAAGAAGTTTACTACGTTATTAAAAATGATTAGCTGTCTTGGGAGAAGGGTAGTTGCATGAATTTTTCGTTTTGCTAGAGTTTTTTGACACACTTTCAGAGCCCATTTAAACTGGGTTTCAAGCTGGTTTTAGAAGGGAACCATTTAGATTTGTGAATAGCACATTAGCATAGCTGAGATGAATGAGAAAATATGGATGAAACATTTTGATTAATGCAGTGGATCACTGGCATTTATTTGTGCTTTGAATTGTAAATTTGAATCAAAAGTAACTCAAACATATAAAAGTGTCAATCCTTATTGATATTAAGAGTATAATTTATTGAATTTAGAGCTTCACTAGAAGGTTGCATTATGCAAAATTCGGTTTTCTTTACGTTAATAGGCAATTTATGCATACCAAAATACCTAAACAACTTAATACAATTTAATTCAATAGTTTTTACAGCTGTATCAATCGATTTATGGCTACTAAAAATAGAGGCATCATCAACATATTGAATCAAGTTGCAGTTTGTAACTTTACACATGTCATCAACGTATAAACTAAGCAGCAGTGGTCTTAGGATTGTTCCTTGGGGAGCCCCATTCGTAATTTCTCAGAGCCAATTTAAAAAAAAAACGTTATTAATTTTAACGCACTGACGTCTATTATTTAGATTGCTAGTATACAATGTTTTGCTATTATGAGAAAAACCAGAGTCGTTAGATTTTTTTAGTAAAATGTCATGATTAATGGAGTCGAAGGCCTTAGATCTAAACAAGTAATTGCTGCATAGTTATCGGAATCAAGCATAGATCTCCACAGTTCAGTTGCCTCTAACAGCGCATAAGTCAGTGAGAAATTTTGGCGAAATCCAAATTGTGTTTGTGACATTAATTTGTGTTTAAATAAATAGTCAGGTATTTGATTATGCAAAAATTTTTCAAAGATTTTGCTTATTGGCGATGGTAATGATATAGGCCTATAGTTCATAGCACTGTGGATCATTCTTCTTGAAAACTGGGGTAATATATGCATTTTTGAGACAATCAGGAAAGTAGTTATACTTAATGCATTCATTAAAAATAAAATTTAATGGTTTGGCAATTTGATTAGCTGTAGCGTTAAGTGCCCCTAAGGGGATATACAAAGGGCCACTGGATTTATTAGATTTAAGTCGCTTAATTGCTTTGATAAGTTCATAGCTAGTAGCATAACGAAAACTGAATTCAGGAGATGCATGATAGTGATTTAAAAGATTGTATTCTATGTCAGATCCATGGTATTTACCAAGGATGTTAGAAATTTTGACATCATTGCAGTACATGTATCCATTCGAGTCTTTGCGTTTATCAATAGTAGTATACTTAGCTCTATTACTAGGGTTTTTCATTATATATTGTTAATGTTCGACTTCTCTATGATTACTTTGTCTTCGAAAATGAATATAGATTAAGCTAATTTGATAATTTTTTAGGAATTATTGGTCTTCCACACTTTCATTTACTCCCATGATGTAGAGGTTATCGTTATGCTTTTATTAAATATAAAAACTAAGAATTATAAAAATAAGCTCAACAGTAGTTTAAAAAAACACCTTCCAATAATATGGTGATATAGTGCACTATAACTTCAATAAGGTTTTTGCGTTTTTTAATTTTTATCCAATTTTTCATCGAAATTGCCCTTGAAATTCAACTGAGTGTGAACCCTAACCTTTGAGGCGCAAATTTCAATGAATTGCCAAAAATTTTATGCATTTAAATGGATACCACATTTTACTGTTTGTCCCATTTTTTAATTTTGCAAGTTTATGATTTTCTTCATTGAAGTATATTCAATATGAGATAAAGATATTAACTATATTTTACGAGGCCGAACAAAAGTTTAGCCTGAATATCTAAAACCGATTTTACAACCCACTAAATGTAGACAAGTCAATAATCGTCCATAAATTTTTTCTCGTTAAATAGAGCTGATTTGGCAGACAGAATAGAACTGGAAGTTTTTTAATAAATTGAATGGAGAATTGCTTCAGAATTATATAAAAAAAATTCAAAAATATATTAATTGAAAACATACAAAACTGTTTCAAAATAAAAAATAAAACTGGAACGTTGTTGAACACCTAAACAAAAATTAAAATAACAATAGTAAAAACATAATAATTAATGAATTGAAATAGCTACATATGAACTCTATTTTTTATTAAATAGACTTGGATGTGAAGCATATGTAGCATGAGGTATTTTAATTAAATAAATAGTTTAACCCATCTCTATGATGTTTCTCACACGTTCAAACAATTTCATCAAAGCCTATTACAATTTTGAGATGTATGTCACCACATCTATCATAGCATTTTCGAGATCGTGGCAACGGCCAAATGCAGCTTAACGATGACTGCTCATAGCCGGTTGTGGGCGAAAAACAAGCCACAAATTCGCTTAATAAGTTCAAATGTCAATGGGCCGCAAATGGCCGATCCCCATTCCTAGGTTGTTATATTTTCAGTAGTCGACTACCAAATGAATGTTAAGGATTTTTAATGCAGCTAGCTGCGGTTTCAGTTTCACAACGTACAATCGAACATGGAGCTTAGAAATCCCGGCTGGAGCTGTTTCGCAACATTAAAGGCCATGCCGCAAAAATACTGATCTATTGATAAATTCAATCCTATGTAATGATGAACATTTGCGCCGGAGGTACGTGAAATTATTAAAATTGTTTCATAAGCATTCAATCATTTCTTTCTCTGTAGAAAAACTGCATTGCTAAAGTGAACTTAGACGAAAAATTTTAAGTTATTTGGATGAGGAGAAGTATCAACTAATATTCTGAACAGGATTATATCAACTGCTACGCTAAGCACTTTTTACAACGATTTTTCATTGTTAACAAGCATTAAATGCCAAGATCATTATTTTAATCTCTGAAAACATCGCGCTTCTTATAAAAAAAGAATGCTTTTCCAATTTCTTTAGTTTCCTTCTGTGTATATAAATCAGGCTTGTCAATGAGCCGAGCTTCTAACGAGCCGATGCGAGCCAAGCTTGAGCACAGTATTTGATATACAACGAGCCCAAAACGAGCCTATTTTAGTCAAAGCAAGTTTATAGTTCTGCTTGTTAATTTGATTATGGAGATTTTTCTTATTTTTTACAGTCAGTATGCCTTTCCTATAATCTTATTTAAGAAATGTTTATTAAATAATAGGAAGAGCTATGTAAACAATTCTTTGAGCACAATATTTTTAAAAAAATACCGAGCTAAAACGAGCCTCATTCAAAGATTTTATGTGGCGAGCCGAGCTTACACAAAATTTAAACGAGCCGAGTCGAGATTGGAAATGTCGGCTCGTTGACCAG
>CABFPE010000218.1:1104447-1131080 GCA_900660155.1 Hofstenia miamia | reverse complement strand
GCACTTTGTGTTCAAAATTACGGAATTTCAGACCTGAGAATACGAACCCTAATGTCATAGGCGTAAATCTACGTTGGTGTGTGACCACACCTGATAACTATGAAATGACTAAATACCAAACCAATTCGACAAAAGTAGCATTTTTCTCCTCTATATTAAATTACATTTAATATGAAATGTAGGGAACTAAATGAAATGCTGGACAACATTTTTAAAAACTTTTTATTTTATTTTCAATAGAATATAGTGATTAACCTCGTAAGCGTCACTATATGAAAATCGCAGAAAAGTTTAAACTTTTTTGTATTAATAGTTTATAAGTGATACAAATAATACATAGAGAAAAAATTTTTGCTCTAGAACTCTCCTAGGATAAATAATTAGTCCTATATTTAGTACTTTTCGTCTGAATACATGACATTCTGTTACATATTTATATTTATAGCTTGATTACAACATACTAAATTCATGCAAAATAAACTTCTAAATTTATAACAAAAATTGAATTTTTATTTGTGAAAATTTAAGAAGAATTTATTTTTCTTGTTTATATATATATATATATATATATATATATATATATATATATATTTTGTTTACTTTATTTAAATATTTGTGAATTTAAATTTAGACAATATTCTTCAAGCTCGTAAATGTGCCAAACGGGGTGAAATAACTTCAAATATTGAAAGTAGTGAAGACCCTATCATTAAAAGAAAACGAAGAATTCCTAGAAAATTAATAGATTCTTCGAGATGACGAATTTGATGAAAATGTTTTATCCAGTGATAATTGTCATGCAATTGCTCGATCATCCTTTGTGTCTATGCCCTCTCCTCCACTTTCTATTTCCTCACAAAGTTATGCTGGAAATCAAGTTTCAAAGGTATTTTTTTTCGTGATAAAGTTTCTTATGCTTTTTAGGATGCTCAATCATCTGCATCACTTGTACAAGAAACTCCTGTCGTCCCCTCAACTCCGTCTACATGTCATTGTAATCACTTTGAAAGTAACTAATTTAATTTATTTGCATGAATTGAACTTCCCTTAAGTTTATTTTGAATATGCCACAGTAATCAAGTTAATTGGCTATTCTCTATATAGAGTACTTTTATGCATTGTTCTTGTTATGTTAAAAATTTATAATAGCTGAAGTATTTTAGAATGGTGCAAGGTCATACTATCAAAACTGACTTCAGTTGAGCAATCCTTAAATTCAATTTTAACTGAAAAAGCTCGTCCTTCTCCGCCTGAAGTAGAAAAGTTTTCTACTAATATGATGCAATGTTTGCCCCACACCGATGTCAATTCACTATTGAAATGGAGTGAATAACTAAAGCAGCAAAAAGAATGTCGTGACTCAGTTGTATGATTTTAGTTATTTATCAATTTGATTAATTTATTACCTAGGTAAAGTATTTTCATCTAATTGGAGGCTACAATTACAAAAATCATTGCAGCCAGTGCAGTGAAGTGTCTTGAGGACAACAAAAGAATCCATTTATTAAGATCATTGGACCTACTATGCTTTGAAGAAATTGGAATGGTCTCAATTGAGACATTTAATGCAATAGGCATAATATTGAGACAGATGAGAGTGAAATTCCATTTGGAGGTAATGGAGACTGTCTTAAATTGCCACTACCCTCTCGATCTTCAATATGGATGAAGCTGACATTCACAAATCTATGCAGATATCATTTCATGAATCAATTGATTAGAAAAAATGCTTCAAGCTTTGTCACAGCTATCAATATCATCTGTGGAACCTATTAGTGATTTATGCACCATGCGTGATAGAATTAAACCTGCCAGGTTAATGATATGCATAACTTACCTATTAACCAGTATATTCAAGATAGATACAAAAAAATGCAAAGCATATACATACATTAATGCATTTTTGTACAAAGCGAATCTATAAATTGCTTAAAAATACATATCAAATCTATGTATCAAAAAAGCATATATATATATTCATTCCTATTTTGCAATATTGCATTTTGTCAATATTAAATAAATAATGCTTATAGGGCCAAAAAATTGAAGAACCTCTTAAAAGATCTGTCAGATTGGACCATATTTCTCTGCAACTCTTACAAACAATGACACTGGCCTCCTAGGCTATAACACGTGTAGTAAACTCTGTTGAGCTATATACTGCTATTTGGTAAATTTACTGCACTTTGTTGCTGCCCATTCATACAGAGGAATGCACCTCTGTCTACTCACGTCAAATTTATTTTGTATTTACTATCTACACCTTGTTCCCATGCTGTGGTTTACTATCAGACATGTTTACATGTTTTCTATAGAGTTCACAAGCAGGAATGTTATTGACAATTGGTGATTACAGCAACATCAGCCTTCTAACACGTGGTTGACTGCTTTGCCACTCCTCACAGTTTTTTGGATTTTTATATGCCATAGTAGTATAGATTGAGTGAAGGATCTCTAAATTCAAAACCATACTTAATGCTTTTAAACTTAATAAATTCTCTGTAGCATTTGTGCAGGAAACGAAACTTGAGTCCTTTCCTAATGACTATCTCTTGTTGCTTAACAATTACGACTTCAAAGCAATTTCTCAGCCTAACCTAGGTGACACCAAGGAAGGCCAATTAACATTAATTTTGAAATCCTGCGAACTGTGCTTTATTGGATGCGCACTTTCAGTTTTTCCTCTTGAACATCAATAAGAAAATGAAAATTAATTACTACTTTGGTCATTTCGAATATAAAAATACTATCAATAACATAAGCCAGTACATAACGGGCAAGCACCCGCGCTCCGTCATCATAGCGGGGGACTCAAATTTTTACTAGTGATTTAATTAATTGAGCAACAATGAAAAATATAACTGGTTCCCGTTGGACCTACTTTAAGCAGCATTTACTACAGAAATTTACTTTAATTGACTCAACTCAAATATAATAACCTGTCCTTTACCTACAAGTGTACCGCCTATCAATCCCGTATTGACCACTGCTGACTATCGAGTAATGTCATCTTAATAGGTAGTGAAATGTTGTGCTTGGATGTATCTGATAAACACCTAGTCATCAAAGTTGAGCTCGCAGAACACCCAGGGCCAGGCATCTGGCGTCTAAGTTCGGTTACTCTTAAGTCCAACCTTATCCATATATTATTTAATGATATTTCTAATTGAGAGAAAGCAAGTAGGTATTGGGACACCCCAATACCCCATCTCATTAACACTATTCTGTCAATATCGTCCCCATGGGTCCCATATTATAAGACCCTGATGTATAAAATTCTCCCGGGTCGCCTCTCGCACCGAGATATCTTTTATAATTCAGGCTGCATAGCCTCCCCGCTGTATAGGCTATGCAGCTCATCAAATGAAAACTCTAAACACTTAATTTTCAAATTAACCCGTCCGCTTGCCGGATAACTTCAACAGTTTCCGCGATGCTTCTAATGAAAGCATTTTACCTATGATTAACTTGTATCGAATCTATTGCATCTCCTAATAAGATACCCGTGTCCCTCTCAAGTATGGGGTGGGGACCTTTCCTAGTTGTTTTATGTGCATATTTATAGTTGTACAACTGTATAATTCAATGAGGAGAAATTTCAGTTGCTAGCAGTCTCTAATAACATTAATCATATGCTTCAAGTACACTCCAATACTACAGTTAGAGCATTAAACTCAGTTAAAGATTTGGGTATTATTATTACACAAAATCTTAACTGGTCCACTCATGTTTTTCTAAATTGAGAACATGCAATCAAGCATTTTTAAGCATCAAAAGAATATTACCTTATAATAACATTGTTTGTGACAAAAGAAGTATATACATAACTGCAATTAGATCAATCCTTATTTATTGATCTGTTGTTTGGTATCCCAGCAGAATTGAAAATTTTCAAAAACGTTGTGCGACATGCATTTGAAATATTACGGACTATACGAAGAGATTAATTGAAATGAATTTATTGCCACTTTCAATGCAATTTCAACTCATTGATCTTATTCAACTTAAAAGTATGCTGACTAATAAGATTGATTTTAATATCTTGTACTGTTTCTACCTATATATTCCGAAACAAGGATTACGGCTCTAAAATATAAACCTTTTCAAGTGCAAAATTAATAAGTGTAAAGCAGATAATTTCTTCTTTAGCCGTATCACTAAATTAGCAAATTACAGTCATGTAAATACAAATATTGACCTCCTTGATACATTTTCAAAAGTTAAAAGGCAATTAAAAGATTTATTTAAACAATAATTTATTGATTTATATGCATCTAAAAATATTTGTAGGAATTTTTTAGTGTGTAATTGTACTATATGCAATTCGAAGAATTTGTTTTTATAAGAAATAGAGTTTTTATAATTTTTTTAAATAATGAAATTTCTTTACTTAATACGCAATTCGGGGTTACTCTACCAGTCAACAGACTGAAGAGTGCGTGTCAACAGATCTAGTCCATGACTCCTCCCCTGGAAGTGTGCCCGCTAAGGCCGGATTTAATCATGCTTGACCTCTGGCGACCCCTGGCACGCAGAGTGCTGATCTGTGTTGAGTCTGATCAGCACGAGTGAAGCCGAAGGCTGAGCTTCATGAGAGGGTTGCGCCTCTCCAGCTTTCGCCAACCAAGGCTACTAACTGGGTGACTCGTGAGCATTTACTGTCATAACTAACCTATGATGAAGCACAGCTCCTTCATAGGTATGGCACAGCAAATTCTGGCCAAGGCCTATCTAGAGGCCATAGATAGAGGAATTCTCTATATAACTGCCCTCATAGACGCACTCTATGACTCTGGGCACCAAGGCAGCAATTAATGCTAGGCAGTTTATCCTGCGCCGCCGTCTGTTCCACATACTACCAAACAGTCTCACATCATCATCACTGCCCCCACATGCGCATAGCACACATGGCAGCACCTTCGTTTACCCTGTTGTTCAACGTCCACTCTTGGTTCGGGACTCCGCAAAGCGACGCGCCCGTCAAGTATTAGCTCAGCGCCTCCCATTTCTGGGGGTTAGCTTCTCCAGGAACCACCGCGAGGAGGTTACTCTCTAGGACGGTTCAGGCACTGCCATTTTCGCAATAAAGTTTTTTTACTGTATACGTTTATCTGTGTGTTTTAGTTTCGACATTGTACATTTATTTTACTTACTAGTAAACATGTTGTCGAATAAAGCCGGTATTTGATTGTGCAAAGTAAAGAAGATTATAAAAACTATATGATTGCATGAAACAGCGCATGCAAATACTTAAACTAGCATATTTTTTATGTATGTAAATTTAATCAAGTTAATGTTCGATTCATTCTACAAATAGTAACTACTGCGTAAGAATAATTAAAAATTGATTTGTCTTTAATCTTGACTTCTGCAATAGGTCCCCATGTGCACTGTTCTAACTGATGATTGGAATCAAGCACCAAGGGAAATTGAAGAGCTAGGATGAAAGCATTTCTGTACTCTCAACATATGTAAAACAGGCATCCGGTGTACATGAAACGATGCCTAAAAGCCAGTTGAAAGTAGATGAAGCACAAGGCCTTGAACTGCACTGCACATGCAGGCTGTTGCGATTAAAGGCAGTCACGAAGTTCTTTAAACTGAAGTCATTAAAGAAAGAAAGGTTGCAATATTTCGAAGAACAGACTGTAGAAAATTAATTATTATTTGAAGTGTGGCTTAAAATTTTTTAAACAGCTATAATAGGTCTGCAATGTAGTAACAAGCCAACAATCAACGAGGTTCCTTGTTATTATAAAATGGTTTACACTTGCTCTGAAAATTCATACAACATTCAGATCACAAGAACTTTTAAACAACGAGTTCCTAGAAAGCTTAACGAAAATTTTTTTTATCAGCATTGTTCACATGCATTAATTATTTGGGTTCTTGTTTTAAATGTTTCAGTTTCGTTCTTAAAAACAACGTTTGCAGCATATGTTGCCGATATTAAATAATTAATGCTTATAGGGCTGAAAAAGCGGACAAGAACCTCTTAAAATATCATCCTGAATTGATTTCAACATACTTCTCTGCAACTCTTACCAAAAATGACACTGGCGAAGCTCTTGTAGCTAAATCTGCTCGCATTTCATCCGGCGACTTCCTAATAGATTTTAATGAGTCCAGTTCAATTTATGAAACATCACCTAACCGGGGATGCTGGGGGTAATGTACCCCCGAATATTTTTTCTCAGAGGGCAGCGTTCATTTAGTTTTACACTCATTTTCTAAATTTACAATGCAGTCTGTCTATCTCTTTCAACATTTTTTGAAATATATATTTGAAGAAGTGATTTGTGTAATTCTTGAATCTCAGCCATTACATAAGTGTGACACAAAATCTATATTTTCAACCTATTTCATTTGTTCTAATCTTCTAATTTAAACAAAAGATTAGCCTTAGTCAGTTTTGCATATGGACATGAACATATTCATTCCATTCCATTTCCAGATTGTGAAATAGAAATATAATGGAAATTTGTGGAAATAAAAATTCAAAAAACATAGAAAATGTTAAACACACCCTAAATGTGCTTAAGAAAAAATATAAATATTTTAAGAACAGTAAAAATTGTTTGATAATAACCAAAATACGTTTACGTTTAAGTCATACAGAGCTTTGAACACTTTCTCCAAAACACATGACGAATACAAGTCAAAATTTTGTCAATGTAAACCACATTGACATAATATTTGCTTTAGCACACTGTTACAACTAAAGCAGTTCTAGCTTCAATGCCTAAGTTAGGGTTCTCTGGCAAGGCAATTTCTTAGCACTAGCCGTGTGCAAAATAGATTTTGTACTTAGAGGGCAGTTGGTTATAAGTCTTTGGACGTATCTGGCAGTTGGCTTAGAGCTTTTAGCCGGGACGTTTTTATTACAACTAAGTGAAATGCAAAAATTCAAGCATGCTCATACTTTAAACAATTAAAGAAAAACGTGAAAATGTCTAAGCTTTTGAAACAAAAACACAAATATATATCACGGAAACAAATTGTTCATCATAATGTTAAAAAAATTTTAAGCGAGCAAATAACTAACATTTCGTTAACATGGGCTGGGCTGTGCTGCTTTTTTATCAGAAATAGTATTTCCTCACACAATAAACAGGTTTTCACGTACATTTTATGTTGCAGGTGCAGCATGTAAATGTCTGATATTGAATGCAATTTGGGGATATAATGTGACCTTTCGTGTTAACTAATACTCTTGTACATGCATTAATGCATTAATAATCAAAAAGACATCACTAGTACTTTCAGAAATGAATTTTAGCTGGTATTTTGGACATAGATGAATTTAAGTTATCTATTTTTATTCTCTAAAAGAGTGTACTTTTATTGTGAACAATTCTGAAAATTAGAAATATCTTTGGCTGAGGCAAGGTTCAAAAGTATTGCAAAATTCTATTATGTGTGCTTTAGCAGAGCCAACAAATAATATCACCTATTAGAACTGAATACTGATTTTGGTTGAACTGAGGTTCAAAAGTATTGCAAAATTCTATTATGTGTGCTTTAGCAGAGCCAACAAATAATATCACCTATTAGAACTGAATACTGATTTTGGTTGAACTGAGGTTCAAAAGTATTGCAAAATTCTATTATGTGTGCTTTAGCAGAGCCAACAAATAATATCACCTATTAGAACTGAATACTGATTTTGGTTGAACTGAGGTTCAAAAGTATTGCAAAATTCTATTATGTGTGCTTTAGCAGAGCCAACAAATAATATCACCTATTAGAACTGAATACTGATTTTGGTTGAACTGAGGTTCAAAAGTATTGCAAAATTCTATTATGTGTGCTTTAGCAGAGCCAACAAATAATATCACCTATTAGAACTGAATACTGATTTTGGTTGAACTGAGGTTCAAAAGTATTGCAAAATTCTATTATGTGTGCTTTAGCAGAGCCAACAAATAATATCACCTATTAGAACTGAATACTGATTTTGGTTGAACTGAGGTTCAAAAGTATTGCAAAATTCTATTATGTGTGCTTTAGCAGAGCCAACAATAATATCACCTATTAGAACTGAATACTGATTTTGGTTGAACTGAGGTTCAAAAGTATTGCAAAATTCTATTATGTGTGCTTTAGCAGAGCCAACAAATAATATCACCTATTAGAACTGAATACTGATTTTGGTTGAACTTATAGTCAGATTAGTTAAATCTGTCCCAAAAGTTTATGAGGCGTGGCTGGTACGTGACTAGAGCAAAATCCAATGAAACTAAGTGGGACTAGGACCAGCAAAATACTTGTCCTGCAGAACCATAATCACTAGTTCTAAGAGTTATTGAAAGATCTGGACATTTATGGAAAATAATGGAAATGTTTTTAAAATAGTAGTGGAAATGGAATGGAAATAGAAAACAATTTCACTTTCATTTGCAAGCCTGGCTTAAATTCAGTTTAGTTAGTTTTTTAAGGAACAGCATTATTTTATTTTTTCTATGTTTGCTGATCAAATGAGGAATTGATAAGCCCAATGTCAAGGTACTTTTTTTGACCAACTTGCGTTTATAAAACAAAGGTAACAAGAATGAACCTACCTTATGAAAAACTATTTGAATTTCAAATTGTATAGATTTTCTATTATTGTTTTTCAAATAGAGCTGTGTTTTAATATATACCAGTAATCAAACATAGGCATTTATGTCTTATATATTATTTTGCATATTTTGTTAATTATTATATTGGCTGTCAAGATTGCACTATAAATTTACATGTAGTAGGTTTAAAGAAATAAACTGAGACGAACCTAGTTACAACTATTGAAGGGGCATCAATTTTGCTAATGCACCCCTCATATATGTTTTCTTGCTGGGCCACTGTATGAGGCGTCGCGCGCACTAGTGAATTCAGAAGCGAGCTTCGAATTATAATAATGGGTTCCTGTGTACAATAGATGCACTTTGCATGTATCAAGCATTAAGTAAGTCGGAATGCACAAAATGATGAGGACCATTTGTTGTCCATAGCTCTTGAAGTCAAACGCAAAATTCACCATTTCCTTTTTAGTAGCCTCTTTTCCAAAGAAACAACCTAATATACACTTAATCTAAATGCTATTCATTTGCTTCACACATTGAACTTAAATTCTGATGTAAAATTTATTGAAAATCCGAGTTAAATAATTAAAAATAAAATAAATTCTTGATATTTGGCATCACCACAACCATGCTGAAAACAAAATATGATAAACTCCACAATTTAACAAATTTGTTTACTACTGGAAAAGTTTGAATAATAAATGCAACATTTTATCACAGTGTAAATGTATTTATTGCACCTATTATAGTGCACTTATTTTTGAGACAATAAATTTTTTAAAAACCCTGCCTGTATTAAATACCTGCTTCTCTGACTGATAGTGAACATAATATAAGTAAGTAAATGCAACATTTTATCACATTGTATCTGTATAATCTAATTTTTGAAAATGCAAAACAGATGTTTTTTCATGTTACTATCATTGGCGTCATGATAAATGTGGACCTGGTGCGGGATGTCAATTCGGGCCCAACCCGAAAACTCCCAAATTTATGTAAAAAAAATTCAATAACCGCTTTGGTGTATGCTATATACTTCTTACTAAACATTTTGTACCTGTAAATTTATTAGACCTCCAAAATAGTCTAAAATTGTTATTAAAAATTTTATTACAATATTGGGGCTCAATTTTTGCCTATATTTATATAATTATTGTTATTTTGATATGTTTTAAAGTTGTAGCCCCAAAATTGCTTATAATAAGTTTTACTTCTATTTTTGGAAAATAAAAAAAACGTATTGCCCAGTGCGGTCGCACCTCCTCAGTGACGCCACTTGTAACTATGACACGGTTCTAACCAATGAGACAGAAAAATTTCTTTAGAAAAATTTGTATTTGCATAATGTTATTCGAACGCATTCCTTCGAAAGTAATTAAAGAACATGATAGGGGGTTCATATTAACACAGCCTATCTGGAATAGTCCCTTACGTCTTTCTGGTAATTCATTTATTGCGGTATCGTAATGAAATCCATTCTAAAATGAGCGATTGAGCAGATTAAAAATCACTAGTGCGCGCTTGACAAAATTTTGATAAACTATTTAATTTGTAAAATATTTAGTTGTTAAATTAAATAATCAACAGTGCGTGCTTAGCCTTAGTCTAATGTTTTTATTAACAATTAATTTATTGTTGTTAGGGATCGTTAGCATTTTTGTAAAAACATTAGAATAAAAGAACTGATTAATATCACATACAATCCCAATAAGAATTATCATACTGACTATTTAAAATTTAAAACAAATGAAATTTTCGTAATAAGTGATCTCTACTATTCTATAAATATATTTCGTGACTTTAATATAAATTATTTCAATAATCTTGAAAAAAATCGTTAAGAGAATTTTGTGCAACATACGATTTCCATTGTGTAAATACTGACTGTCCTACACTACATAGCAATTTAATTGATTCCTTCCTAACAAATTCCGACTTCGTTTTTGAATCCCTCATGTTTGAATGATTCAGTGACCATGCTCTTTGCACATATATAAGTAATATAACTACCAAAGCTAATAAATTTAAAATAATTTATGCAAGAGATTATCTAAATTATTCCGACGAAATAATGGAAACACTTTTGAAAAACATATCGTTCAACTATATAAATAAAATCTGGATCTTGCATGATTAATTATATTTCAAAAGAAATTTGCAATGCTGTTAATAAAGTGGCCTTAAGGTTGGTTCACATGGGCCTAAGGCCGAGTTCTTGGCCATTATTGAGTAATTTGGTTTGCATACTAGATTAAATTAATATGTCAGATGAATGAGTTCTTCGAATTGTTTAAGAACTAAAAACTGATATTAAATAGTCAGCAAATGCTCTTGAAATCTACTGCTGTCACTTTTTCAAAAAAGGAGTAGCCATTATATATAAAATTTCAAAAAATTTCAGATTATTATTCGCACAATTTCTGATTCTATAGAGACAATGCTTGGATTTAAAAGGCATGTGAAAAGATTATCTTTGACTCCGAACGCATGTTATGCAGCATTTTCACACGAAAATGGTAAGCAGACCTGTCTGATGGTTAGCTCCTTTGCGAAAAATTTAACCCCGTTTTCAATGGATTTATGCTCTACGTTTGTTATCAAATATATCTTTCGGAAGCAACTCTTCAAGTGTTTTTGAGTTACTTTTTAAATATACCAAGCAAACTGTTATTAGTGCAATTTATAGCCAGAAAATTTTGCTCTGTAGAAAATTCTTATGAACGCAACTACGCATACAAATATTAAGCGCAAAATGTATTGTGGCAATATTGGGACAGTTCCGAAGGACCATTTTGCCAACTGCAATTTTTGGTTGCTACAAATTTTGAAACTGTTGCGATTTTACATTGTCCCCCAAAAGCGTAGAAAGTGAAGATATATGTATTGTTATTGTTTACATTAAGCAAGCATTTGAGAAGAAACTGTCACGTGTGTTTGCCATGCTTGAACAATGTTGCTGATTATGTGAAAAAAGCATTCATTAGCCGATCGTATATTTCTGCTTGAAAAAAGATCCTTCGCAAATCACCAAGGAATATAAATATCATTCTTCCGTCAATTTGCACTCACAATGCCAAAACCTTTCATT
The DNA here is from genome assembly GCA_900660155.1 of Hofstenia miamia. Taxonomy (NCBI): domain Eukaryota; kingdom Metazoa; phylum Xenacoelomorpha; order Acoela; family Hofsteniidae; genus Hofstenia; species Hofstenia miamia. The sequence continues at coordinate 1,119,431 of CABFPE010000218.1, read as the reverse complement.
GACTGAAAACAGATGTAACTGTTGAAATTATTTCCCTATTGTAAGGCATTGCTAACTAAATATTAGGCACCGCTGGAGGAACAACTTAGTTGTTTCTCTCTCTTCTTGATTGAGCATTTGTTTTCGGATTTCCTCGATATTTTTACTTCTGCTCAGAAAGACTTGATCCAATCATGCAGAGAAAATTGAACGAAGATCAAAAAGTCACCTGCCGAAATTGCTCTTGCGTGAATGTGCGGAATTGTGGCGTGCTAAGTCAAAAGAAAAATAGAAACCGGTTATAAGAAGAACTCTACGATTTTACTGCGAATAGTTTAAAATTTGTTTTTAATTTTGAGTAAAACTTCATATAAATCAACACAGAAAACGCATATTATTCGACATCATCCCAAACGAATACTTGTCAACCTCAAGAATTCAAAATGTTTTTTCTGAAGGAATCATAGAAGCCTTAGGTAAAAATATATTGGAAAAATATTTTCATATTATACAAATGCTCTTGTTGCAACAAACTTGACTTAAGCAAAATATCGAGAATGGCATATTATTTAAAGTACGAAAGGTAAGACAGAAATCCATTAGAAATTCAATTCGTTAATGTAATCATAATGACTAATTGCTTTGAACTTACTTGTAGTTTTCAATATTTACGAATTATCAAATGAAGTCATAATAAACAAAATTAAAGAAACTTACACAGATGTTGCTGAACAATCAATGTCCCAATCATCTAAACAAAAATCATTGAAAATTGAAAGCAATTATAGATTAACAAAATAATCTAAAGAACTATCTCTCTAGATTTAAAGAAAAAATACAAGCACATCTTCGAAATTGGAAAAAACGAAAGAAAGGAAGTCAGTTTTGAAATTGAAAACATTAATCTTTTGCTATAAAAATTGTAATATAGCGGAAACTTGATTCTTGCCAAGTGTTTACATATATTTAGTCATTTTCATTTTGTTAAATATAATGTAGAATAACCAGAGGCTCTAAATGGCCCTCTGGTTTGACTCCTTTAGTCTGAGTGATAGTAGGTATTAAGTATAAGGATGAGTACGGTTAGGAAGCGCGGTTTGCATGTAGCTATAATTATTGCATTTTCTCTAGTCTAAAATGAGCTGAGAAATTAGGTGTTGGAAATGGTTCATCGCTTCGGCCGGAGGCCTGATTCTGTAAGAAGTTTGGAATTAACTTCTCTGAATACTTATTACCCATGGAATGAATATGCTCTTGTTTTCTCATTAGATAGAACTACATAATAACTAGTAGTTTCATCGGTTGTGTTTTAATATATCTAAAGATGGAATGCTTGCTGAGTGTTGCACATGCTTCTAAGAGCTGAGAAATTAGGTGTTGGAAATGGTTCATCGCTTCGGCCGGAGGCCTGATTCTGTAAGAAGTTTGGAATTAACTTCTCTGAATACTTATTACCCATGGAATGAATATGCTCTTGTTTTCTCATTAGATAGAACTACATAATAACTAGTAGTTTCATCGGTTGTGTTTTAATATATCTAAAGATGGAATGCTTGCTGAGTGTTGCACGTGCGTCTACCACAAGACAAGCATTCTACATGGTGACATGGCAACTCACATCTCAAGGTTTCCTGTTAGCTAAATCTAGAAACAATCGTATTGCTATTCCTGAATATTATAAACGTGATCTAATACAAAAAATACATGAAAATGGTCATTTGGGCATTTTACAAACTGAAAAAACTGTAAATACACGTTTTATAGTAACCAATTTGAGAAAAGTTGTATACGATGTCATTGATAAATGTAAAATCTGCCTACTAACTAACAAAGACCACTTTCCAGAACAACAAACAGAACTTCAAAAAATTATTGCTGAAAAACCTAATGAAATTGTTCACATTGACATTGAACAATTATCAAAGGATGACGAAAATTTTAAATATGTTGTAGTTATGGTCGATAATTTCACTAAATCTTGTAAAATTATACCCACTGATCTAATTACTGCTAAGAAAATTGCTGATATTATTGTTCACGAATGGATACTAACCATTGGACCAATGTCACAAATAATAACAGATCAAGGTGTTCAGTTTGAAAGTACTTTATTTTCTGAATTGATGTCGCAACTCGAAATTTTACATGAACATAGGACGGTTTACCATCCCCAAGCCAATGGTATGGCTGAAAGAACTAACCGTACTTTACTAAAATTAATCAGAGCATTAACTTCACGCATAGGAGGTAAACATTGGCGTAAAATAATTATAAAAGTAGAATTTTATTATAACACGTCTGTTCATACCACTACTGGCATTTCACCTTATAAAGCAATGTTTGGTCATGAAGCTGTTGCTCATCTATCGATTCTTTTTAAAAATTATTCAACAGATTCAACCGATAAATACGTTCAAGATCTCATTGACATTTTAACGTCATCACATGACACTATGATTCATAATACCAAAAAGAGTGCTATTCGTCAAAAACGAAATTTTAATAAAAAGATTTATGGAACACATCACTCTATAGGAGATAAAGTTTGTTTTTATACCTGGAATTACCACAGACAAACATCAAGTCCGAAAATTGTCACATAAATGGCAAGGCCCTTTTGAGATTGTCAAAATACTACCCGATAATAATTATAAACTAAACTCTGGTAAAATAGTTCATTTCCAAAATCTTAAACGCACTATTAAAGACATTGAAAATGTCAAACTAGACAATTTTAATGATTTAAAATGCATAGATAACGGTGTAGATAATTTTTATGATGTATCTGATATTGAAAGTGTTCAAGAAGAATCTTTTGATGAACCTATACATTACGATGTAAATGTACCATCTAGAATTTTACCAAAACGTACAACTAGAAATCCTAATCCTAATTATACAGGGTGACACAGCTAAAAATTAAGATTTTGATATTTAATAACATTTTATTGAGTAGGGTAGCATTAAAACTTTTGATTTAATGTAGCATCAACCAAAGGAATAAGCTGCGAACTAAAAGGGAATAGCGTCGAAAGATTAGGAGTGATTAAATATGATCAAAAGTGATTGTAAAATTTAGTTAAATACCTTATTCATTTGTATTATGCAACTAAGTTACAATATTGCACATTATGAGNATATGATGTCATTGATAAATGTAAAATCTGCTTACTAACTAACAAAGACCACTTTCCAGAACAACGAACAGAACTTCAAAAAATTATTGTGAAAAACCTAATGAAATCGTTCACATTGACATTGAACAATTATAAAGGATGACGAAAATTTTAAATATGTTGTAGTTATGGTCGATAATTTCACTAAATCTTGTAAAATTATACCCACTGATCTAATTACTGCTAAGAAAATTGCTGATATTATTGTTCACGAATGGATACTAACCATTGGACCAATGTCACAAATAATAACAGATCAAGGTGTTCAGTTTGAAAGTACTTTATTTTCTGAATTGATGTCGCAACTCGAAATTTTACATGAACATAGGACGGTTTACCATCCCCAAGCCAATGGTATGGCTGAAAGAACTAACCGTACTTTACTAAAATTAATCAGAGCATTAACTTCACGNATTAATGCAGCTAGTGTCAACGTCCGGTTGCTTTACTTATTCAGTCTAGCAAACGCCTTACAAAATTGAGCTTAAGTCAGTAATATTTTGACATGAGTACGTGCACTGAGCTAATGTAAGGTACACAATTAATTCTCATTGAGCTGAGATTGTGCAACGAACTTGGTCAATCGCTAACGAAGGAGAGGAACTGTTGTGTGGAGATCAGCTTCAGGCAGTAGCCCACAGTTAGTCAATTAGAGAACACTGCATGGCTTCGTCACCTAAACAGTGATGATTGACATTCAGTTAACGTAACTAGCTAAACAAAGAGGAAACATCTAGTAGTCTATTAAATTAGTAAATCCTTACCCGCCGTTAATCGAGCGATAATTATTAACAATAATAGACAACGCTAAAGGCCTGGTAGAGAATGTTACATTAATTATGTATATGAGTTATTGGCAATTAACTTTCAACCAATTGAATGTGACCTTCATAATTCTTATAAGAGCAGTACTCATTTAGTTTGGTACACACTAATTGCCTTTTTTCTTTTTAGAATGTCTTACTCTGTTGAACAAAGGGCCAAATGCGCTGCTTGGCTAGAATGCATGGAAAGTGTAACTACAGTACAATGTAAATTCCGAAGTGTTTATGGCAAATATGCTGAAACTCCCAGTGCAGCAACCATCAAGAAATGGCACCAGAAATTAATGAACACAGGAAATGTGCTGGACACCACCAGGCAGAGGGTTTCAACAACAACGTCAAGTGAAATGAAGAAAAACGTTCAGCAGCATTTTGCTGAGTTTCCTCACTCCTCTACTCGACGAGCTGCGTTATCATTGCACATCAGTCGTGAATCTGTTCGTAGATGCTTAAAGACAGATAAGTGGCATCCATATAAAATCCACATACTGCAAGCCTTAAGTTAGGAAGACTATGCCAATCATCTGGCATTTGCCCGTGACGAGTTGATGAGGCTTCAGGACCCAGTCCATGGTAAAAATCTGGTGTTCTCTGATGAAGCACATTTTCATCTCGATGGGAATGTTAATCGGCACAATCATAGGTACTGGGCACAAACTAACCCTCTGTGGACAGCAACGAAACAACTGCATTCACCAAGAATAACAGTTTGGGCAGCAATTTCCTCCAAAGCCCTCTATGGTCCATTCTTTATCGAAACAAATATCAGCAGTGAGACTTACCTTCAGCTTCTACGGGACCAGTTTTTCCCTTCCCTCACGCGCAATGAAAAGAGGTCGATGATATTTATGCAAGACGGTGCACCTCCACATTGGGGGCTAAAGGTGAGAGCTTGGCTAAATGCAAATTTTTCACAACGTTGGATGGGGCGTGGATCACCAAACATGCCGTGGCCACCTCGTTCCCCGGACATCACGCCTTGTGATTTCTACCTGTGGGGATATATCAAGAGTGTCGTGTATTCTACACCATCTGGAACGATCACGGAGTTGAAGAACAAAATTATTGATGCATTTCAATTGGTGACGCCTGACACGTTAAATGCAGTTTTTGACAATTATAAAGAACGACTTCTACACCTTGTACAAGTTGAAAGAAAACATATTGAAGCATATAATTTGTGATTTCCGTAATGCCCTTTGTTGTTCTGTACAATAAAATATTGATTCTGGACTTTTTTTTACATTGATTGCATTTGTCTTACATTTTAAATTTTAACCTTTAGCTGTGTCACCCTGTATNCACATACAAACTCTTCTGTGTTATCAGACTTCGACTCCTTCGGCAAACGTCCTACCCTTCACTATAGACTCTTATAAACGTGCTCGTTGTAACACTCTACTCGTTTACGAACACACAATGGCAAAATCATTCGAACAATATTATTTGAATGCAAATATTCATCCTTCCTTTGATGAAAATTTCAACCTGAAAAATTTACGACAATTACTCATTAACTTACATAAACTCCGATTTCCCAAGATTGGGAATTAGATATTTAACATTTGTTTAGGTATGAAACAACAATGCACACCACCTAAGGCAAGGGACACTTCCTCGTCTCTATCCAGGCCCATACATCTTCGGATGCAGGGTCTGGGAGCACTGAATCGGACGCTTCTCAGTCAAAACAGAAGCTTCAAATGGTTTCTGTTTCTACTGAGACTGTGAGGCCCACGCTGCACCATGAGCTTCAAATGTTTCATGAAGCAGAAGGGACGAGTATTCAGTCAAACTCGTTTGCACCTGTTCACCATCAGATTCAAATGGTTGATGATGTTCGGGGAGAGGGTTTCCTTGCACCAGGAACCGCAAGGGTGGCGTTAAATGTAAAATTCTGGTTTCCTCACCTCTTACAGATGTTTCAGAGTCTTATATTAATTGACCTCGCCCAGTCTCGGATTCGTCTGCATCCTCTACAAACTCTAAAACTTTTAAAAACATTCGCAGATTGGAAAAATTTACTTCTATTGAAGGCGAAATACTACATCCTTATTTCAAACCTACCAAAAAAACTAATTACATAGTGGATCGTAATACTCCCACTGAAACGAAGGAACACATACAAACTCTTCTGTGTTATCAGACTTCGACTCCTTCGGCAAACGTCCTACCCTTCACTATAGACTCTTATAAACGTGCTCGTTGTAACACTCTACTCGTTTACGAACACACAATGGCAAAATCATTCGAACAATATTATTTGAATGCAAATATTCATCCTTCTTTTGATGAAAATTTCAACCTGAAAAATTTACGACAATTACTCATTAACTTACATAAACTCCGTCAAATCGAATTGCTAAACATTGACTACAATTCTTTACAAATTATTTACTTCATTCGTGAGAAAGATATTTCTTTTCCTAATCTACACAAACTTTTGGAAAAAGTTAGTACAATCGCAATAAAGAATAAAGTAACATTATCTTTTATTTACATTGAACGCTAACTTTTAATCACTCCCGAATTCTTTGAAACTTTAGAACGAACTGTAGAAATTTTTTTCGTTTTTCACTTTGATGACTACATCGTTCTAAACAATGACTACAGTGACGACAGCATATCGAAAATGCTGTACACCAATATTATGATGAATAATAAACTACCAGCCATTCGTCCAATTGTTGATACACGACTTGCAATTGATCTATGTCTTTATGCACAAGCTGCTGAAATATTGAATGAACACAATCAACTCGTTAATCTAGGCAAAGTCTCTATTTGTCTCACAATGCAATTATCAGACGCCACAGTAAGGGAATTAAATAATTACTGGAATAACATCAAAGGTGAACAACTGAAAACTGAAATATGGCCTGATATTGAAATTAAAGCGCCGTCACTAAGTTATCACTCTTCCATAGAAACAGCAATATCTAACATGCAAATATCATTTAATCTTCTTCTCAGAAGAAAAAGTTCCAACCTTCAATGCCAAAGCAGCTATGTGGCTACTATCAATATTCTTGACGAAATTCGAAACACTATCTCTACCCATTGATAAAAAGTTACGCCAAAATATGTCGAAGACTACGAATTTCGAAATTGCCATAGCTCCCATTTCTACAAAAGCAAAAAATTGGCTATTAAGTGGCATACCTATTGCAACTAGTCCTCTAAAAGCAGACGCTAAAATATTCTACAGATACGAAAAATATTTTACATGCTTACTCTGCCAATACCACATTACCGGTATAATTCCCATTACAATCTTATGTTTCAAGCTTGGGATAGATTACAATGATATCACACTCTTCTCTGATCATGTACGAAAATACATGTGGGGTGCTACCAGTGAAACTCGTTACAACACCCTCCCTGGAGATCTACTACCTCTTTCTACTGATGATATTTTCAATAGAAGACAAAAGAACACTAAAACAATACGCCAACAATATAAACGCAAACTTGCTGATAATCACAACGATTTACTATATAAATGGCTTCAGAAATACTACGTCACTTGCAAATACCAAAAAGAAGTTTATTTTAATAAGTCACTTCTACAGAATGGCGTTTCAACAAACATTATTGTTACTGAAAAAGTTCCACTCAGTCCTATCGAACTCGAGCAAGAAGAAATTCTCCTCCGAGAAAGCACGATAACATTATCTCCACGACTCAAAATGAAATTGAGAAAGTCAACTTAGAAAAACTCGGTATTAAACCTCCAGAACAATTACAAGAGTGGATATCTGTAGTAGACGAAAACTTCCTCATTACCAAGATTCCTTCTTTATCTCAACAAAGAGAAATTGCCACTCCACGACAATATGGTCCAGTAAAAGAATGCGACACTGAAAATCTCAAAACTTATTTCGCCACAGAAATATTCTCAGACCAAGAGATAGACTATTTACTCAAACCACTACAATTATTAAGACTTGACATTGAATGCACACCAGCAAAATTCTTTATACTCAAACCTATTCAACTTCATCTACGAAAAGTTGGACTTAGCAACGAATTTTGGATGACAATTGATAAAGCACAACATAATTTTCCTATTACGTATGGTGTTGCATGGTTATAAACAACAACAGATATCATAGAAGACACACTCTGGAAAAATATCACAAGTGAAAATTACTTATGCACATCACCTTCAGCATTAAAATTACCTGCAATAATGCCTGCATGGAAAGGCTCAAAAACAATTAATGATGGCGTAAAACGTCTTGACAATGAAAACTATCACAACAGTTTAACGACTCTTAACTACATCAAAACTGAAAAATACAAAACCGCTATTGATAAAATCAAACAACACGGCAACAACAAACGACTATGTTGATTCCTCACACACTCTAGCTGAATTGTTATGTAATGGAATACCCATTCATAAACAAATATCGCAAATAAAACAGGCAATATCTAAAATGTCTACTCCAACTGTTGCATTATTCTCTGATGGTATGGACGTGCTTTGGGCAAATCTCACTAAAGAGAAATTAAAATTTTACGATGTTGCATATAGAATGGAAATAAAAGTCATGTTACGATCAGGAAAAACTGATATTAACGCGATCACAGAAGATGATGTAACCAACAACATTTCACTATTCTTTAAAGAAATAAAAGAAACCCGAAATCTTGTTACAACATTTCAAGAATTATATCCCACTCTAAACATTGATACAACATTAGCACATAATTCTGATTTCGATGCTAAACTTACATTAATGATCGCTATCAAAGGTTTGCGACTTTATAAAAGATTTTCGTCCATTTTCAATGAAAAAATAAACTATTTTCTTCAATCTCATGTGATATCACATCGACTACAACACAACAAAAACATTATGTTCAAAAGTCGCTCAACAACTGAACTAGAAACAATGTGCTCAATACTTCGTTCTGACATGTTACTCTCTACTGTCTCATGGAATGATACCAATGCCGCTGACATCATCACCAAAACTCAAAAACTCTTGGAAGAAGAAGCTGACATACGTATCCTGGATCCTAGTCTGAGCTGGGTGGGCGTGTAGTATATTTACATCCCTAATTTGTAAATTGATAATATGTGTCGATTTAGTAATATTGTGACGATAAGCAATGTACAATTAGTGATTTAATATTCTTTGTATTCTGATTGGTTGCTCGTCTGAGGAATCCATTTTGTTTGCGTAATTTGAATATCAGACATCGCAGTATCTTTTAAACATTTTGTTCTGCTATTACTCATCGTTTGATAATAAGTGAGTGACTGTTTTCTATTATTTGTAAATACTCAAATGTGTGATTTCTGTTAATTTAAGTTTNTCATCACCAAAACTCAAAAACTCTTGGAAGAAGAAGCTGACATATGTATCCTGGATCTTAGTCTGAGCTGGGTGGGCATGTAGTATATTTGCATCCCTAATTTGTAAATTGATAATATGTGTCGATTTAGTAATATTGTGATGATAGGCAATGTACAATTAGTGATTTAATATTCTTTGTATTCTGATTGGTTGCTCATACAAGGAATCCATTTTGTTTGCGTAATTTGAATATCAGACATTGCAGTATATTTTAAATATTTTGTTCCACTATTACTCACCGTTTGATAATAAGTGCATGACTGTTTTCTATTATTTGTAAAAACTAAAATGTGTGCTTTCTATTAATTTAAGTTTAGCTACCCTAGCTTTCAGTTGCTTTTATTTTTACTATTAGAAATTTCCCTAGCCATAGATTTAATTAACATTATATTTTAACATTTTTCGAATAACAGACTTTTTACAAATTGCCCACTTATTATGTTTTATTATATTTATTTTATTTATGTATTTGATCAGTATGATCAATGCTTAAGGTATCACTCCAGGCGAAAGGCAGGATAAGCAGAGGCTCTAAATGGCCCTCTGGGTTGACTCCTCTAGTCTAGGTGATAGTAGGTATTAGGTATAAGGATGAGTATGGTTAGGAAGCGTGGTTTGCATGTAGCTATAATTATTGCATTTTCTCTAGTCTAAAATGAGCTGTAAGAAGAAGTTTGGAATTAACTTATTCTCTGAATACTTATTACCCATGGAATGAACATGCTCTTGTTTTCTCATTAGATATTATGACACAATAACTAGTAGTTTCATTGGTTGTGTTTAAATATATCTAAAGACGGAATGCTTGCTGAGTGTTGCATGTGCTTCTACCACAAGACAAGCATACTACAATAATTTACATACTTGTTTAAAAAGTGGAATCAAAAAATATTTCCAAGTAAAAATAATTTACATGCTTGTTTAAAAAGTGGAATCGAAAAAATATTTCCAAGTAAAAATAATTTACATACTTNTCAAATCTAAAATAAATCGTTAATAAAACATACAAAATAATTTCATTACCATTATTGTGACGACTTGAACAACATGGAGGCTTTTTTCAATCATGGATTAGAGGCCTGTAGCAGACTTTTAATCTAAACAAATTATTAATTGAGATATATAGATTAATTATCATAATTTAGCATGAGGTGACTTAAACTTGGAGACATTTTCAATTAATGGAATGATAGCAAACAAACCTAAACATTTTTATTAAATTATCACAAGAATAAAACATACATACGTTTGTTGCAGTGGACTTAAACATAGATGCATTTTTCAAATGATAAACACGAGTTCATGAAGGACAGCAGACAGAGCTAAATATTTTTACTAATAAATTTATGCATTAAAACACACATACATTTTTTTGTAGTGGAATTTTTGCATGGAGACATGTTTTTTTTTCGACAAAATGACGGAGCATCAAAAATGACGGTAGATAGACAGAGCTAAAAAATTTATTAACAGATTTATACATTCAAAATATACATACGCTTTGTAGTGGTGGACTTTTGTGTAAATTTATAGATAATTGGGGGGAAGCACACATTGTATGGAATGATTAAAATTATTTACAACAACAATAACATCTAAGCAAGTAAAACATTATTAAAAATAAATTGACAATTTTCCATTACCATATACAGAAACTTGGAGCGACTACAGATGCAGAGTAGGACAACAGAGGCAATATTCATTATCATGTGTGTAAACAATAATTATTAAAACTCACACAAAATAATTTTCATATACCTAAACAAGGTCTTTTGCTACTGCTTGTAGACGGTTCATTTATAGAGGCATCTTCTTGATTAGGGTATTTAATTGGTGATTGAGGAATGTCTAAATTAAAATTAGTAAAAAAATACATTTAAATGTAATCTATACCTTTATGACCATATGGCCAGATATCGTTTATCATCATAGGGTGTTAGTGCCACTTTGTTCATCCTCTCGATAGAGATATCATGGTTGTGACTGCAAATTATTACCATTTCTTGCAGCAGAATTTCTTCTCCATCTGAAATGCGTTTGAAGGTGTCGAAATTTATGATCTTTTTCACAATACCCATATCTCCTTTTACACTAGATTTAAGGTCAACCCATTGTATTTGTTTTTTGCAGTTTGTGACTTACATTCCTTTTTCAAATGTTTTTCACTTTTGTCACTTTTTACACATTTATAGACTTTTATATGGGTTTTCCTTTTTATACATTTTTTCACTTTATATGGTTTGTTGCTTCTTACACATTTATAGACTTTTACATGGGTTTTCCCTTTTATACATTTTTTCAATTTATATGGTTTGTCACTTTTTACACATTTATAGAATCTTTCATGGGTTTTCCTCTTTATAGAAATATTTTAAATAACAATTTTGTTTGATTGATAAAACGCTATCAAAGCTGCATTCAAAAAATATGTTAGTTGTCATCTCCAAAATTGCAAATAGTAGTTTTTAAAATAACCGTAAAATTTATAAACATAGAGTTTTTGTGATTGGCTACTTTTTACGTTTGGCAGTGTACATATATGGTAATGATGATAATAATAGTATTACTATCAAATTAATTGTCCTTTCGAACAAAATTACTTGCCTTTGGGAACACTTAATTTTCCTTTTGGTGATTTTTTTGTCCTTTCAAACAAAATTAATTGCCTTTGGGAACATTAAATTTTCCCTTTGATGATTTTTTTGTCCTTTCAAACAAAATTACTTGCCTTTGGGAATATTTAATTTTCCTTTTGGTGATTTTTTTGTCCTTTTGAACAAAATTACTTGCATTTGGGAAAATTTAATTTTCCTTTTAATGTTTTTTTTTGTCTTTTGATACATTTAATGGATATTAAATTTTAAATTTGATTCTTTTTGTATATTAATTTTTTCCTTTATGTGTTAGTTTCTACCCTTGAACGTGCTCATAGCTGTGTTTAAGATATGGATTGCGCAAATTTATTATTCTTATAGCAAATAATGAATCTATTGAACAATGGTGGGATAAGTCAAGAAAAGATGCATCAGTCAGCAAACATGTACAATCTGAAAAAATAATGCAAACAAAAAAGAGGTGTAAAGAAAAGATTGCTGTGTAAATAATGAATCTATCTTTTAGCAATGAATACAATTAAAGAAAACTTTATTGATGATATCACCATTCAGAATGATACATAATAAATTTACGCAATCCATATCTTAAACACAGCTATGAGTACATTCAAGGGTAGAAACTAACACATAAAGGAAAAAATTAATATACCAAAAGAATCAAATTTAAAATTTAATATCCATTAAATGTATCAAAAGACAAAAACACATCAAAAGGAAAATTAAATGTTCCCAAAGGAAAGTAATTTTGTTCAAAAGGAAAAAAAATTCACCAAAAGGAAAATTAAATGATCCCAAAGGCAAGTAATTTTGTTTGAATGACAAAAGAAATCACCAAAAGGAAAATTAAATGTTCCCAAAGGCAAGTAATTTTGTTCAAAAGGACAAAAAAAATCACCAAAAGGAAAATTAAGTGTTCCCAAAGACAAGTAATTTTGTTTGAAAGGACAAAAAAATCACCAAAAGGAAAATTAAATGTTCCCAAAGGCAAGTAATTTTGTTTGAAAGAACAATTAATTTGATAATAATACTATTATTGTCATTATTACCATATATGTACACTGCCAAACGTAAAAAGTAGCCAATCACAAAAACTCTATGTTTATAAATTTTACGGTTATTTTAAAAACTACTATTTGCAATTTTGGAGATGACAACTAACATATTTTTTGAATGCAGCTTTGATAGCGTTTTATCAATCAAACAAAATTGTTATTTAAAATATTTCTATAAAGAGGAAAACCCATGAAAGATTCTATAAATGTGTAAAAAGTGACAAACCATATAAATTGAAAAAATGTATAAAAGGGAAAACCCATGTAAAAGTCTATAAATGTGTAAGAAGCAACAAACCATATAAAGTGAAAAAATGTATAAAAAGGAAAACCCATATAAAAGTCTATAAATGTGTAAAAAGTGACAAAAGTGAAAAACATTTGAAAAAGGAATGTAAGTCACAAACTGCAAAAAACAAATACAATGGGTTGACCTTAAATCTAGTGTAAAAGGAGATATGGGTATTGTGAAAAAGATCATAAATTTCGACACCTTCAAACGCATTTCAGATGGAGAAGAAATTCTGCTGCAAGAAATGGTAATAATTTGCAGTCACAACCATGATATCTCTATCGAGAGGATGAACAAAGTGGCACTAACACCCTATGATGATAAACGATATCTGGCCATATGGTCATAAAGGTATAGATTACATTTAAATGTATTTTTTTACTAATTTTAATTTAGACATTCCTCAATCACCAATTAAATACCCTAATCAAGAAGATGCCTCTATAAATGAACCGTCTACAAGCAGTAGCAAAAGACCTTGTTTAGGTATATGAAAATTATTTTGTGTGAGTTTTAATAATTATTGTTTACACACATGATAATGAATATTGCCTCTGTTGTCCTACTCTGCATCTGTAGTCGCTCCAAGTTTCTGTATATGGTAATGGAAAATTGTCAATTTATTTTTAATAATGTTTTACTTGCTTAGATGTTATTGTTGTTGTAAATAATTTTAATCATTCCATACAATGTGTGCTTCCCCCCAATTATCTATAAATTTACACAAAAGTCCACCACTACAAAGCGTATGTATATTTTGAATGTATAAATCTGTTAATAAATTTTTTAGCTCTGTCTATCTACCGTCATTTGTGATGCTCCGTCATTTTGTCGAAAAAAAAACATGTCTCCATGCAAAAATTCCACTACAAAAAAATGTATGTGTGTTTTAATGCATAAATTTATTAGTAAAAATATTTAGCTCTGTCTGCTGTCCTTCATGAACTCGTGTTTATCATTTGAAAAATGCATCTATGTTTAAGTCCACTGCAACAAACGTATGTATGTTTTATTCTTGTGATAATTTAATAAAAATGTTTAGGTTTGTTTGCTATCATTCCATTAATTGAAAATGTCTCCAAGTTTAAGTCGCCTCATGCTAAATTATGATAATTAATCTATATATCTCAATTAATAATTTGTTTAGATTAAAAGTCTGCTACAGGCCTCTAATCCATGATTGAAAAAAGCCTCCATGTTGTTCAAGTCGTCACAATAATGGTAATGAAATTATTTTGTATGTTTTATTAACGATTTATTTTAGATTTGATTGTTTATGCATTTTATATTTTGATGTTTTAAAAGCCTCAGTATTCATTCAACTTTGCATTACAGTGGTAATGAAGCTATTTTGTAAAACTTTTTTGTAAAACTACAAAATTATTTGGTAAGCATTCTTTTACATTATAATAATACATATTGTTTTCCATTGTTACGATTGTTTACATATAATATATTATATTATATTTGTTGTGTATGTAAAGATTAAAACTGCTGTCATTATTTTAATTTCTGTTTTTATTGTACTAATTGAATGTTTTAGCATTGTTAACTAACATTATTAGAAGAACTTCTATCTTGAAATATTCTTGTGGATGTTTTCTCCACCATTCTCATCCAACAATGAAGTCATGACGAATATTATCATTCAACTGTAGATGAAATTTGCTATATGAA
>CABFPE010000218.1:1053506-1080826 GCA_900660155.1 Hofstenia miamia | reverse complement strand
TTATATATATATATATATATATATATATATATTCATTCATTTCTAGCTTGTGTGCTTTTTTATAATAATTAGGTACAGAAATGTTATTTTCACGCTATTATCCTAGACGTTATTTAATCCGGATATCTCAGTAGTTTGCTAATATTTACATAATTAAATTTATATTATGCAGTAATAATGAAATTATTTAATCTAAAATAAATTATTTGCTCATATTTTTTATTCGTTGCCATCCACGCTCTCTAATCCGGATTAATTGAAATCTAAAATTATGGTAAAACCTTAGCAAATTTTACGTTATTTGACAGTATTGACAATTTATGTTTTGCCATTTAGCGAAATAGTTTGCTTAAGTAAGCGAGATTGATCGTTACTAACTTTTAAAAATTTTTTAATATAGTAATTAATATCACAAATGAGAATTGCTTAACAAGAATATTTAGCTTCATTGTATAAGTTGCGCTTGATCCACCATTCTCCAATTTGTCTATTCCGGAAATAAAATACATTCAGCTCCACTATTTCCAAAATATTGAAATACAATCAATCTTTTTTAATTCTCTTGATCCTTTGTATTTTATATTTATATTCTTCTATTATAAGGATTTATTGTATTTAAAAGCAATTTGCCTAATCCGTATTTAAAATCCTTTTAAAAGTTGCAAAAATAATGGTTATTTATTAATTTTTTCATTTAATTTTTATAATAAAACCGTGTTGTAGTTACAGTGACCAATCAGCATGCAATTGAACAATCAGCAAACTTACTTGAAGATAAAGGTGTTAAATAATTAATTATACAAGGGCATACTTCTTAGTACAAATATTAGACAATCTAAACATTGGTGGTTTACATTGTCCGGAATAGACAATTTGGAAATCTGTGTGGTTATTTTCAAATATACCTTGCGTACTATGATATTCATTCATCTATGTATTTGATTTGGATCTCTAGTAAAATATAAAACTTCAAAATCCTGTTACAAACAGCACCTGAAAGCAAAATCCGGATTAGACAGCTGAATTCTTTGGGTTATTTTGACATATATATTAATTATAGCAGTTATTGGCATATAAATTTGATTTTCGGAGTTTATTATAAGAATAAACGCTCTATGACTGTTACTAAAGTGTACAGGGAGCATGGTGTACAGAGAGAGATATAAATATTGACCAATATATTTTTTGAAAAATCAAGGTCGTTGAAAAATACTATAAATTTGATTTTTCTATATGCCTTTGAAGGGGTTTTTTACTCACCTCGCTCTCTGTACGCCTAAATTGACATTTTGATAGTACAGAGAGCGTAGGGTGCAGTCTTGTTTAAAAATAATACGTAGCCCCCCCCCCTCCAAGTGGAAGTATCTATGTATGAAATGATATACTAAATGTCAAGATGTAGTTAAGATGGCTAGACAACAGCTATTATTGCAATTGCAAATGTTAGGAACCCATTCCTAACGTTAATTGTTAGTCCAGTGATAACTTTGATTTATTAAAAATTATGTAGATTATCACAACATGTTTACAATGGCATAATAAAAATTTACAGTAGAAAGGTATAAACAAATCTCACATCAGAAACAATATAAACTTATGCACTTGAGTTGGCAGTATGAAGCAAGCCAATTAGATGTGCTAGACGTAAAAATCTTGGAATTGCTAAAAGTGGTAAACACTGCACTATATGCAATGTAGTGTAATAGAAACCCTAATGCTCAAATAGGATAATAGTCATAATAAAGAAAAGTTGGACTTTCCCATCAATAACTAAATCAGTTTGATTGAAAAACAAACTTCGTCAGAATGAGATCCCTCAATCCCAACTACTGGCAATGGCTGATGCAACCACCTTGACATACAAGTATATGAAACTAAGTGATATATATGAAGAAGTTTCTGTATCAGCAAGAAGGAATGCATTTAGTCAAGAAATTATTTTGGTTAAAAAAGAATTTTTAGGCACTAAAAACAGTTCAAGAAAGTCAGTTTCATTTTCCCGACAGCGCGGACATTGGAATGTTAACGATTTTTAAATTTGCTTATTACTGGCTATTTTGTAGAAAAATAGTTCTTCTTAATTTAATTCGATTAAGACTTTTTTCCAACATCAATAATCTTTGAATGGACATAGCGAATCTTCCATCAATAACAATTTTTTTGGACAAAGTTTAATAAAAATATACATGAATGAAACGCATACATCAAAACATACATATAATATAATTTTGCATGACCCATTTAATGTTTTTATTTCTTTCTACAGACTCATTATTTCTCATACAGTGGATCACATTATGTTATGGATAAGGTTATGTATAGATATAAACAAATCTTTTTGGAAATTCAGCATCCACCTGCACTGATAATAAATTACACTGTGATTATATTATGCCATTGACTAGCACAAATGCATGGGAACTACATGCTATTACTACATGAGCTGAGAGATAAGAACAAATGAGATGTTTTCTGTTTATTGAGCTCGAAAATAAAATGTGAGAAAAATAGGGTAGCACCTTTCAAGCAAGTTTACAAACCTCTCTCTTTTGGACATCAATCTGCCTTGAAGCCATACAAATTGGTCATCCTGGATTTTTCTCTCTAAATAGTTACTAGTTACCTGGATGAATTACCAATGTTTTCTACTTGTTTAATTATCACTAGAATCAGAGCCACTACAAGATGGTCACTATTGCAACGTTCGGCTGTGATATTAAGTTCCACAGTGCTGTTCTAGTTCCAGCCACTGATTCTATATTATGTTTGTTTCATAAACTATTGAATGTTTATGGAACAGCTACAGGATATACTGTAGAATTCAAATTTTCTATTAATTGCTTAAAATATTTAATTCATACAAATTTACTTCAAAGAATATATTTGAGTGACAGATGACATTTTAGTTGCTTTGTTTAAAAACTAAATTATTGAAGGTTTTAATTAAACAACTTATACATTTTGCAAAATATTTTTAATTTGTTGAAAATGTGTGACATAAAACATACATTGCTCATTTTATTTCAAATATTGATGAATTTTTCCATTGCAACCCCTGATGATTGCTTAGATATTGCTTTTCCATATTTATAATGTGTTTAGTGTAAATTCATGAATTTTTACATCAATTTTGATGTTATTGTCAAACATTTTTTATTATTCCAAGCAAATTCAACTAACAAAATTTGCATTGTCTGATTAAAGAAATTGTTCCAAGTTGTCAAACCACTATAATAACAGAACATAAATGAACAAAAGGTTTTCTAGCACTAAGGATTTTCAAAATTGAGTTTGCAAAACATTATTGAAAATATTGTAAGTAAATTCATTATTTAAAACTTGAGTTTCTTATCAATTGAAAAGCAATATTTCGAAACTTATAAACCCCAGAATAATGATAAACATGAAAAAGTCATTCAAACAGAATTTTCTCCAGAAAAATTCTCAAACTCAGTCTTGAAACATAAATACTCAAACATTGACTGTATGTCAAACTCAACTCAAAAAGCTCTGGATGAGATACAACTTATTGCCAAGACCAGGATTTTTTAGTGCTCAGAATTTTAAATCCTTCAACAAGTAAAGAAAAACTAAGTAAGAAAAAACTTAAATGAGAAATCATTAATACTTAAATACCTTTTCTTTATTTCAATGCAAAAAACAATTATTTCATATTTCTTTTTCATCAATTGTCAGTTATTTTAATTTCAGATTCCAAATATGGATAGTTTCATTTTTATCATACTTTCTTAAAGCCTTAGATTTCAAATTCTATTCTCATAATCCTGAGAAAATTAAAAAGCAAAAATTCTTATATTCCTAATCTCATGTATCAACAACTCAAAGAGCATCCAAATTATATAGATTATATTAAATTTTCTTCAAATACTGAAATTGTAGAATGTAAGATTGGCAATTAAAGGTAAAGAGCTCTCTATGCAATAATATGGAGCAATATGGAATTAAAAAATAAATTTCTTTTTATGATGAATTCTAGCATATTGGATGTGTCTCACTTCCCCCAAGTCTGACGTCACAAAATATTAAATACCGTTAGAGACAACATTTCAGTGAAATTGTAATTATATATTTAAATAAATATCTATATTTCTTTACACTCTATTTTGATTAGTTTTATATGCAGTTAAGATTGCTGAAATACGGAATTGCAATTAAATAAATGTAAATATGTGCAATAATTATAAGCATTGACTATTTACATATTATATATGTATATTTTACCCCCGACACTGTTTAGATCTAACCTGATGATTAGAGAATTGCGTTAGCATGCCTTGTGCTGTGTAATTTCAAAATTCATAGCTAATATATAAACGCTAATTTGTTTTGTGTCATATTTACTTCGGACTAATTTCGGGTAGCTTATCTATTTCTAAAAAGTATTTTACAGATTCGTAGTGTAAGACAACACAGCCGTTTCTAATATGGAAATTACAGGTTTAAATCCTGTCGGATCTGCTTTTTGAAATGCTCCTTTATTTTTGCAAACAACAATTTGAAATAATATACCTGCAGGCGTACCAGTATAAAATAAAAATCAGAAACATTAGCGATTTTTGTTTAACACCTGGATGATATAAATTTCTGCATTGTATTTGTAAATAGCAAACCAATGTGATGCATTATTACGATTTTTCCAGATTCCTGGTCCCCCTCGAGTAATATACTCAAGTATTAACTGCTTTTAATGCAGGGGTGTCATGAGAGAGCTGACTCCCACTCATTGTTGCCAGGCTAATTCTAAATTCTAGTAAAATACATGTAAAAAATTACATTCAAAATTTTCAAAGTTATATACAACTCTCCATTACTGCTAAAAGGAATAGAATAGTCTGCCAGGACAAACAACGCATATTATCTGATCGGGAAATTTATCAGATATATAATAAACAATTAGCAAACAAACAAATTACGAATGAACGCGAAAAAATTAATTACTCATTACAACAAAGTACAAAAATAATGAACATAATTAAATTTATATTTTAAATCTCAACAGATTTTCGAAGGACTGCTAAATATTTACTAAATGCAAATGGCGAACCTCAACATTTACATTTATTTAATTGCAATTCCGTATTTCAGCAATCTTAACTGCATATAAAACTAATCAAAATAGAGTGTAAAGAAATATAGATATTTATTTAAATATATAATTACAATTTCACTGAAATGTTGTCTCTAACGGTATTTAATATTTTGTGACGTCAGACATGGGGGAAGTGAGACACATCCCTTAACTTAAACAAAGTAAATATTTATGACTGTTGGTACTTAAATTTTTCAATGCATTATTTTAGACATCATTGAAAATCAAATTTTGAGCAATACCATTAAGCAAAAACTATAAAAAATATGGAGAAAAAACTTACATTATAGTACTTTAGTGTATAATTTATAGATTAATGTCAAATTTGGAAAAAAATTAGAAAATTACAAATGTAAGAGGGAGGCGAAAAGTTAATTTCTTGCTTATCTCAAATAATTTTAAAGAGAATCTTTCAAAAAAAATTCTATTAATGTCATTGTAAGCACTTATGACTGTCGTAAGATAATTTTTGATGGTTGTAAGATAATGCATTGACAAATTTAAGTACTAACCTCTCAATGGGTTGGTTCTTAAATCTGTCAATTCATAATCTTATGGCTGTCAGAATATATCTTACAGCTGTCAGAAAAAGATGTAACTATGGAAATCACTTTTAGCCAATAGCATTAATCAAAAAGCATTATCAATATGGTAAATAGTAAAATACTTAAAAATATTTAAATAGCTTTTGAAGTTTAAGTAATTGATAAATGTGAAACCTTTGAAAAATTTTCAAAATTATATATGTAGGAAGCAATTGAAATGTTATTTTAATGCTTTTCTCATATAGTTACTATTTTAACTAGATGTCTCTTAAGCAATGTCCCAATTAAGCTCATTTTAAACAAAAACGACTTTTTCTGACAGTTGTAAGATAAATTCTGACAGCAATAAGATTATGAATTGACAGATTTAAGAACCAACCCTCTCAATTTTGTTGTTACCTAGTAACATAAATGATTTGTAATGTAATTTAAATTTACCAGAATTTTAATGTCAACTACTTTTAAAAAGGAATGTGATTTATTTGTACTGAATATGGTTTAAATCGTAGTCTTTATTTCTATTCAAAATTTTCAAATTACACCATTTTTAGGACTTAAACTTTTTTGCACATGGGATTGTTGGTGATACGTACACAAAGACATTGGATGATAGGGAATTTTTAATTAAGAAGGTATTTTGTTCCAATTATTTGATTAAGATTAGATTTTAGTGAACACTCTAATTTCTTATTTTTTTGTTTTATAAATGAATACTTACTTATAGAAATACAAATTTGAGGTGCTGGTTTCTATGGCTAGGCCTAATATATATTTTTATGTATTGTATTGTATTTCTCATCGGTTAATGTTTCTCATGCGTGCTCCACGTGCTTGCGTAGTGCCCACTAATTTTAATGATGATGGCATTATCAAGAAGAAAACTATTTAATACAATATCACACAGATTGCAGATAATATATAGCAGCCTACAATAACCAATTTAGCAAGAGTAAAATACATATTTTGTTTGTATTTGCAAATGACAGAAATTATTGTACATAGTGTCCTCTCTTCTTGTACGTCAACAAAGCGCACGATTTACGCACAATTGAGGATGAGACACCGACTGCCTGGTCCCATTTGCTGCACACAGGAGCGTGACCTCAGAATATGGCCTAATCAGATGCTAAGAATGCCTAACCATTAGATGCATTTGTATTTTGTTAGATAAACGAATGTCTATTCGTTTATAATAAAGTTGTTGTTGTTGTGACATTTAGAATTGAATCAAGTATTTGCAAGTGAATTTCGGAAAACCTTGACCATCAATAATAGGTTGACATTTTGCCACTTCTCTTAAACATAGTAGCTTCTCATTAGGAACGTCATTGATGCTCAGAAATTTGTTCAGGCATGTTAAAAATTGATCCCTGCTGCGCAGATGCTTTAACAAACCTTCTGTTGTACAGAATTTATATAAACCATTTTATTAATCTCAATAAGAACTTCTTTAAATTTTGTAAATTAAGCGCGACCTCAATCAACATCAAGTAGAGACAGTGATGTGCAGGTACGGGTACTAATCGTGGATTTCCGGGTGGTGCATATAACTATTAACTACGCTTTTCATTTCCCAATGTGTATTTGAAATATGATTTTTGTCAAAAACATAATTAATTAATTGCGCTCATGCTATGATTATAGAATAACGAATGTTATACATTGTAAAACATAGATTTAAATATCACTGTCAAGAACAGAAATTCATATTTGGCCTAAGCATTTGATTCTGAAATCTTAGTCTTTATTTTGATTACAGAATTAAGCTATTTGCTTTTGAGAGGCTAACTATCATCAGTAGCAGTACATGTTCTGCATATTTCTAGGCTTAATTGCATGTGTTTAGACATTTAATGATTGATCCAAATACAGGCTGGCAATACGTATATATATATATATATATATATATATATATATATATAAAAGATTTAGCATCTCTAAAAAAGAAATCAAATTAACAAAATAATCCACCAGTGATTTCTAATTTAGATAATGCTCGATTAACAAAGCATTTCTTGAATGTTTTGCTTACTGCTAAATTATATCATTGAAATTCCTCGAATATTGTTTACAAATCTAAAAGATGATTTTTAGCAATTGTATATTTCAATATTCTATAAGCAATCAGTAAGAACTATTTTTTCAATTTCACCTTCATGTCTAATGCGATCTGCAAAGGTCATATTTGTATAATTTAATAAGTCAAATTTTTAGATTGAATGCACTGATAAAAGTTATGCCACAAAAATATTTGAACAGGTAATATTTTTCTAATTTGTATAATAATATTTTTTCCAGTATTTAAGCTTGCAAACGGCGTATCATCCAAATATTTCACTACCAAAAGAAGTTTTTATTACTTGGAAGGAAGAGGTAAGCCTAGCTTTTAGAATTGGTTTAGAGCTGTTAATATTAGATATCATCGCCAGTTGTCAATGTTGTATTTGAATCTTATACAAACAGTTTGGAGAAGTTCATAAATGAGCAGAGAGGAAATTATCTTCAGCCTGAGGTACTTTTGTTGACTCATCTCTAAAGAACTATTATTTCTATCCTATAAAATGTTTTGTTTCATTGACTTCTTCTTATATATATATATATATATATATATATAGATGAATATAAATACATATAATTTAAATGATTGCACTCTAACAACGACTAAATTAAGAGTGGTTAATAAATTAATCCAAATAACGCCATGCAAATCAATGAAGCTAGCTGCAACAGATGTCGATTCAAAAGCAATTTAAAATGATCTAATAAGTAAACCGTATAGTCAGACAAAGAGTCCTCTTTATTTCAGTGTTAGACAGTGGATCAAACCAATCATGGTGCGATCTGGTGCCCAAAATGAATAGGTTAAGAGAAGCAAATTCAACAAGATGATGCTCGTATTGTTAATACTTCAAAACACATTATATAATATTTTCTGAGGAAAAGTTTAATAAAACTTTGCATTTTGTAATCGATGTAACAATCTAGACAATGATAATATAAAAGTAGGTTTTAAGGCAAAAGACAGTGATGACAAAAGAACTTGCACAAGATTCTTATATTCTGAGTACCCTTTTTGTGAAAAAAAAAATTAAAAAAAGGGCAAAAGAATTTACCCAATTCAAATTTATTGAATGTTATGTGTGGAAACAGGATTCGANAATATATATATATATATATATATATATATATAATGTTAGGTATCACCAATGTACCTAATTAAAGGTCAGCCTTATCTCAATTTTTTAATTTCATTCAAGCTTAGTTTTTGTGTATATATGGCGACATGCGTCTTTGTTGTGAGAGTGTATCTTTTACAAATAATACTCGAAATAGATGCTAGTGTCAAAATTCTACTTTGAAAACCAATTATCTGGTAATGGAAAATTGAAGTACTAAAGGCAACAGAATAATCATCTGAAGCTTAACTTTTTCTAATTGTAAAATTTTGTTTGCAAATTTATTTGTGAGGTATTAGGTATCCAATTTTTTCAGCAAGTTGAAAGTGGTAAAGATCATTTATGAAATCCATGCGTTTCTTTCGCTTGGGATGTATTGGGGGAGTGTCTTTATAATATCATTTTATCAATTTTTTTCAGCTTTACATTAATTTTTGCTTCTGATAATTAAGGGAAAACCATTATAGTAAAATTACTCAACAAATAATCACAATGCAGTGTGTA
Organism: Hofstenia miamia; assembly: GCA_900660155.1. Classification (NCBI taxonomy): domain Eukaryota; kingdom Metazoa; phylum Xenacoelomorpha; order Acoela; family Hofsteniidae; genus Hofstenia; species Hofstenia miamia. Next base: position 1,071,491 of record CABFPE010000218.1, on the reverse strand, counting down.
TTTTGTGTTTCAGACCAGTAAGCTAATAAAATAAACAAATAAAGAAAATAAGAAATCTTCCAATAATACATGTATGTGTGGGTGTAGGAATTTCTGTAAATTAATTTAATGGCCTTTCAACAATTCGACCAAATTTGTGCGGTTCAATTATATTCTTAAATCATTGTAAAAGTCTACTGTTCCTCACTACAGCTAGTAAAAATAAATTTTGGAATACGCCCAGTGTACTCGTTTCTGAAGAGTTATTGCAATTTATAAGAGACTGCAGATCAATAATATTATTAAGCTGCATTTGTAGATATAAAAGCGAGTATTATCATTGATTGCTTCAGTTACTTTGAAGGTCGATTTGAGATATTGCCAGAAATATGGTTTGGCAAATCAATAATCTGTAACATCTGGGAAAAACTCAGGAAATCAATTAAGTTCATGTCGTCTACAACGGAAGTATATTAGAAATTCCAAAAAAATTCAGGGATATTAAAAATCCACTGCCAACTTTACTTTGTATTATATACGTATAATAACGAAATTTAGAAGGCTGTGTTAAAATCATCATAAATTAACAAATGCTGATTAGGCCTTTTCAACGCCATCAAACACTGAAATTCCCGATTCGATTGCTTCTACCAGATTTGTATTCACGCGATATTTGCTTGTCGAAAAGAGTTATAGATATAAATCACAAGCAATTCTTCTACTAATGGATCAATAATAACGCAACAAGCAAACTTAGTTCCATTACCAAGAATTTTAGATCAGAGTGGGTTGCAATTTAACATTGACCGTGCTGATGAATTTTTCTGTCCTATTCTAATTTCGATGATAAAAATAAGTTAGTTGTATAGGAAGAGTTAATCCAGCTTTCAGTGAAGCAAAGCACTAGACATTAGAATTGAAGTACAAAATAAAAAAGTTTTAGCGAGATTAATTAAACTCTGACAGTTTATACAAAGAACCTTAATTTCATTTGGAGTCCTAAAGGACTTTATTAGTCAAGCAATATTTACTTTTCTTCTATTATTGTGCAGTTCGAGTTTTTCAATATAAAGTTTGTTTGGTCATGCAAAATTTTCTTTCAATGTGCTCTTGTGAAAACATAACTATCTCCGTTTTTGAGATCTTGTTATCATCCCCTATGACGTAATGTTTGGGTAGCTCGATAAAATCCGTTCAACAACAGAATCGTTTTTCTTAAAAATAATCAATCCAGGGGCTTTGCAATTGCAATTATAAATCTTTATCGCTTTTAATATTTGTTAAATCAGCTAAATCCCGTGGTATTTGTTGCGTATTTATGAAAATAGAACTGCATTAATTACGTCTACTATAAAGCAATACAGACAAATAAATTGCCAGTGATATTAGTAACTCTATTACAGTGTGTGTAATTAATTATGCATTGTAATAAATTTAGAAAATTAATTGTAATGTTTAAGTTTACTTTTTCTATAAAGTGTTGTTTTCTGAAAAACATAAAAGAAAGGCTTGTGTTTTTAATTTAATTCTTATACTATGAGTATTTAGTTCTTTCAACGTTGTGTTGGGCAACTAGTAGAGGCTTTGTGTTTCCTTGATCAACATGGAATGTTTCATGGGTAATTCCCTACTCGATTTATCAATATTATTTTCACTGAATTCTAGAAATTTAAAGCCCAGCAACATTTTTCTCGATGATAACATGAATGTCATTCTCGGGGATATTGGACTCCCTGCAGTGTTATCAGATGTCGCAGTTCGCACTCGTTCAACAGATGGCGAACTTTATAAATACACTGAACTCGAATACCTTTATAGAATTGAAAATGAGCCAAAAGGTTAGGAAACTTCACATTTATAAACAATTTAATGTTTTAAAGAGTGGGATTTATTAAATGAACACTAAAAATGTGGACGTTTTTATTTAATTTTATTACCTAAAGTACTAATCGCATAAAAATCATTGTGCGTTATTTTTCTTCAAAAATTTAATTACTTTTTTGATAACTTTTGCCAATTAAAAATTCAAAAAAGTCTCAAATACAGTAATTTTTCTTCAATAAAGTCTCTGTGTCAGTCACTAGAGTCTCTGATGCATTCAGTTAAGTCGATTTGATTTCAATGAAGTCTCTATTGCATTAAAAAAGTCTTTGTACATAAACTATCTAAAAATACCCTTTATTTGATCCCCGAAAAAATCTTTAGTTTTCACTTGGTATCTCGCTTCAAAATACAGTTCTGCATAACTCATTTAGTTGCTATAGTTGCTTACATAGAAAGATTCAATGACTTATCTGTATTTCCAATGGCATTGTCATTGCATATTACAGAAATAGTGCAGTGACGGAAAACCTGTTTCACATGAATGTAAGAGGTTCTATTATTGCCTTTTAGGAAATAAAGTGTAAGCTTGAATTCTTAGTTAATAAAATCTGAATACAATGTATATTGCAGCTTCCTAGTTACTATTATCTCTTCCAGTCAAACTTATTTTTAATAAATATTTTTTCCAAGAAAATATTTGATTTAATGAATTTTCTTCGAGCATCAAATAAATTGTACTTTTAACTAAATAATATACAAAGACTTTTTTGAATGCAACAGAGATTCTATTGAAAAAAAATTACTGTAAATAGATGTTTCTAACAAGATTTCTTTGGATTTCTTCATAAATAGTTTTTATTTAATTTAAGTGTTTCTATTCCTACAGTAATTAGTCTATGCGGATAGTTCTGTGTATGTTTACAGTAACGTCCTAATTTGAATGTCTTTAGAAATGAAAAAATACTATTCTCCAGAAAAACTTAAAAAAGATCCTTCCTCATCAAAAGGAGACGTGTTCTCATTGGGACTCATTGTCTTGGAACTTTTGACTCTCAACCATTATAAAGTAGGCTTTAAACGTAGCGCAAAGCTATTACATGAATTTTCTATCTACTTATCTGTTCAAATATTGTTTGCGTTGTAAAAACATCATTATTTTCATATTTTTAGATCTGCAGAAATTATATTGAAGCGTAGAATAATTAAGATTAACAATTCATCGATGTTTTTTCTTTTATTGTATAGCGTTGTTCATAGACTGGGTGGCACTGTTACATGCATATTAGGAATTTAAAGCCAAATATTTTGAATATATTGATTCTGAACCGAGGTTCATATAGCAGTCTCAAGACAGTTTATATTTCATCATTTTGAATTTTAAATTTTTTTTTCTGAAGATTTTTGCATTCAAGCAAAGTTTTGTAAATATATGCATAGACATGTGATCTTTAATTTGGAGTCTAATTCATTTATATGTCAAAATATTATATTTATACATCATTTTCAGAGCAAGTGTAGTGAGAACAATTGCCTACTCTTTTGTATGTTTATGTTACAGTAAGATTTTGAAATTAGCAATCTCGTTAAATCCCTTGTATTTCAATGAATTTGTGAATTTTCTATTTCACTAAGGATTTCATAAAACCTATAAATTTGGATGGGGTGGGTTTGGGTAAGATTAAGAGTTGTCTTATAATCACATGAAGTATCTGTATTTTAGAGTCTTCAAAAATTTATGTAAATGAAATAGCACTTACATAAATTCATTGCAATTTGCAGATTTCCCAAAACCCTAATTTCATAATCTTACTATAACATACATATTTTCAAGTATTGTCTTCAAAATTCTATAGAAACTAATGAAACACATTTCTTGTTTTAATAGATGCATCTTAATATATTGATTTTCAAAAGAATATCATCTTGTGCTATGAGATTTTTATGTATGCCCAATTTAGGCTGATGAAGTTCGAATAATGCAAGAGGACTTACAAAGAAACGCTAATTCTTTTGTATTTGAAAGTGAAATTGAAAACCTTGAATTGGTGAAACTGATGACACAATTTTTCACTGCCAATCGTATGAAAATAACGTAAGATCTTTGAAAAGCGATTTGTTGTATTTTCTAAAGCACATAGCTACTTTTGGTTTTTGGAAACATACAAATTTGTAAAGTTTTTCTGGACCTTTCATAATGCTTTATCATTTTTGTTTAATGGGTTTCCATGGTTCAGCGCCCTTCAATGTTTTTATGTATAAACTTAAGAATTATTTGATATAGAAAGGGCTTGGACTTATAATTTTTATCTAGATGAAAACTATTAATTTTACTCATTAGCCTGTCAAATGATTATATTCTAGTGTTTGTTTTTAGGGAGCTTTCTGAAAGTCCACTGGTTAAGCCATACGTTGATGCATCTCAAACTGAAAAGTTAGAAAGAAGACGTGCATTGAGTGCAAACGTTAAATTCCGTGATATTTCTAGTAGCGATGGTGTTGAGAAGGTCTTGGAGGAGTTGAAGGCTTCGCACCATAGTGAGGCCTATGTGAGAAGTAGTTTTCAGTATCTTTGTCTTCGTAGTAATAAAGGTAAACCTCAAATCGTGTTCCCTTGTCAAAGTTTTAGATCTTTGCTTGTCATATGACGATGAGAAATGCATTGTGAATGCAGCTGAGTACCACTTGGAGATTATGGATATTGGAGAATCAGTGATGGAGTTGCTTTTCAACTTGCTTCCTTTCTGTACGTCTTTTGTATATTTACGTGATTAATCTGCATTTAGCTAAAGAAGACAGCTTCTTCTTCACCGTTGATTGCGCTCGAGTTGTTTCCAAAATATCAAAGCATCATCAAATGATGTCTGGTGTTCTAGTTATGTTCTCTTTGTCATGCGAAGGTTTTTAATTTTTGTTTTTTATGTATTCTCATACAAATCTCTCTCATATTCAGATGACTTGCATGCAATTTTGAAAACTTGGGTTACCGCTATGAATTTTTTTTAGAATCTGGATGTTTATCATTGTGTAGGTCAGGTTGTCTTGCCACTGCTTTATACCTTCTACAGTTGTTTCCTGACAACCTCTATCTCAGCAAAACTATTTGTCAAATCGTTTGGAGTGTATCGAGCTATGGTATGAAATTCATTTGTTCAATTCTAAATTTCTATTAGACGATAATTGGAGAACATTGAATATGATGAATATCCCAAGACAGTTCCTTACAATGATGCTGGAAATGGATTTCTCAAAGGAATCTGTCGTAGAAAATGTCATGTTATCTGTCTCTTCAATCTCTTTCATTCGTAGGTTTTTAAATTTTATTTTAACAAGGTTATTATACATAGATTTGACTAAGAAGTTCCTTCAAATTACACAGTGTACCAAAAATTGTTTATCTTCAATTTTCAATGTTTCTAGACAAAATCGAGGCCTGCTGATTACAAAAATGTTAACTATTTCATCATATTGTTGGTTGAAAAAATGGAGTAATTTTTTAACTGTTGAGGAGTGATTCCAATGAAGATTCTATCATTAAGCCAATGCTTGCAGTATCAATTTGGTTTTCGGCTTGTTCAATTAGAAATTTAACAAATGCATGTGGAAAATTTGTTTGAATTAGAATCCAGTGCGGTCTAGTGTGTTGTTTATTAGGAAAACGTGGTCTTTTTCCGGTGATGCCTGTTCAAAAATCACTGATAGCTCTTTTTCAGCCAACGAAATGTTTAAATAGCAAATATTTTTGGAATCAGCAGCATCGATTTACTTTTGAAACATTGAAAAATTAAGATAAACCCAAAAAACTGAAATTCTGTTACATTGTGTTTACTNGCCAACGAAATGTTTAAATAGCAAATATTTTTGGAATCAGCAGCATCGATTTACTTTTGAAACATTGAAAAATTAAGATAAACGCAAAAAACTGAAATTTTGTTACATTGTGTTTACTTGTGCGAATCTCTAACAACACTAAAAAAACAATACTATGACTTTCACGCGTTTGTCAGTTTTTTGCACACATTTTATTTCAACGCTATTTCATTGATTCCGATTTACTACACTTTGCAAGAAATGCATTGCATTACTTTTATATGCGCTATGCGAGGTCTGGTAAAAAAGCAGCCTTTCTTTCTCGTGCAAATCATGAAAAACTTCACGCCGATTTACCAAGAAAATGGCAAAGTCGCATGAACAATGAGTAAATATGAAATTTTGCTTCATGTTTTAGCAAAACATTTATTGAGACTTTCAAATTGATCAAAGTTGCTTAAGGTGAACATTCTTCAGTGATTGAGGCGATTCAAAGAGGGGCAATTGTTGGTTGATGATAATCTTCGGGCTGGGTGCCCCTTCTCCACCCCACACCAACAAATGACTCCCACGTGACCAAGGTAGTTTATTCCAACCAGGTTTTGACTGTTAGAGACATAGTGGTTGATTGCGTATTTCAATGGAATCATGTCGTGACATCCTGACAAAAAATGGAGATTTTATTAAATTTGTAGTAAATGGAATCTGTACCTTTGAGCATTGTTCTATGTTTTGTTTTTCAAATGATTTTATGTTTTATTATGTTTTCTTGGTTTAATATATCAAAATTATGCCAAACAAATATACAGAATTGTCAATGGTGGCTACGTGAAACAAACCGATTTTACAATAAATAAATAAATAAACAAATGATTTAATGATCTTGGCTTTTTGCAATTTCTGGTTAACCCTACGAAGCGTGCTAATAATAAATGATTCGTTTATGATAAAGTTCAAACATTAGGTATTATAAATACAATCATGTTGTACGGACACAAGCAGTTAGGAACAATCATGATATATAAGAACAGCAACTCAAATTGGATTCGCAACTTTAAGAAGGGAGAGCACAGATGCCTATCAATTCAATGATTTGCAGCAGAAGCGTTCTTTTTACACATTTTTGTTCATATTCTGTTTCATTTTATTCAATGTAATGTCATTGAAACGAACCACTTAGAAAGTTTTTCTTAAAATTAAGATTCTGAAATTTTCTACAAGGATAATTTAAGAATAATGTGATACATTGTGTAAAATAATTGAAACGCCGATATTTTCACAGAATGTACTCTTCTATGTCATAAGAGGCGGCCGCTATTTTAAAAGCAACATTGTTTTAATAGTTCTTGCAAAGACGGCTTTGGTAAAACTGTGAGGGGTTAATGTCTTAGGACCGTTTTAAGTGTTTAGGGTAACGAATACTTTGCTAATTTTAGGACACGGGCAATAATCTCAAATACTAACAGCCACTGTCACATATTTCGATGCAAATTTCAGGGATTTCAATAAACTCAAATGAATTTGCAAAAATTCAGAAAAGATAACCATAATACTTGGACTGGAATGAAAATCGACTAAAAATATTGTAAAACTAAATTATTACAAATTTCCATTTCTTTATCAATTGCAAATACATATGTTTAACTTTGAAAACTTGTATTTTTGTAGAAATGTGAAAAATCTCGTTCGAACTCTGAATTTTCTTGAAAAAATACTTGAATTTGGAACGCAAATGCCCGGAATTGAACCAAGAGCTCAAACTCGGCCCAAAAACTCTGGCTCAGATATTGCTATATAGTAGTTTAGTGACAAAATGGCTAGGTGCATACCTTTTTCCTATTTAGTTTGAGAGATGATTGCAATCTCTCAACATTTTTGGGAACATGTGTGTCCGTTGCTCCGCCCACACGTTTTCAGCGAACGTGTTAAAGAGAGCAATCAGAAGTTTAAATCATTTTGTTTGTTGAAGATAATAATAAAATTCTCATTTACCGATATTTGATTAGTATAGAGTGAAAATAACAATATACATGCATATGAATTAACAAAACGGCTTTCATATGAAGGTGTTACTAAATTCAGGCAAAGTTTTTTAGTATTCATATATGACAAATTGTAAAGTTCCGAAGAGAGATATTGCCACTGCTGCTGAAAAATGAATAAGGCTTTGCATTGGGTAGTCATTCTTCAGAATCTCAATAAGTTTCACAGTTTTTCATTTCTCGAGCTTGAGTTATTCATAAGCAATTGTTTTCTAAGATGTCTGTTAGAAATTGGTTCAGTGTTGGCATTTATTAAACTCTGTTCCAGTTAATAAGTAAAGTTTTATATCAAAATTTGGGGTTTTATTATAGTGTAAAGGCCATGGTTTTGGCTCGAATTAGATAGTTTAGAATCTTGTGCATATTATAAAAACAATTAAAATCAAAACTTGAAATTATACTCGTGTTTATATCATAATACCTCATTTTCCTAAAAATCCGGTTTACTTATTAACTGGGACAGAGTTTAATGTAAAAATATTTAGTTGTTCATAGACAATTGTTTTTTAAATGTCTGTCATAATTTTTTTTTCAATTTTGGCCTTTTGTTAATTTTTCAAAAATGTGCTTAAACGTGATTTTAGCTGAAGCCACCAGTATTATTAAAGAGCTGAGCGGTGTTTCACATATTCTGAAAGTCATGGCTTCCTTCAAACTGGTTATTTTAATTGTCTCCTCTCGAATATTTTCTTTATTTTTAGAATCCGCGAATTGTCAGATACTGTTGCATTGCTTTGGGTAATTTTGTTAATAACGACGGTGAGTATCAAATTATATAAACAATTGTCATTTTTATGTAATTGTTATCAAAGTTCCCTAAAATATTGGGTGACACATTTTATTTTTGAAACGGAAACGTAGTTGAAAAGTACTACTAATTGAAGATTTCTCGTATTCATCAACTAAACATGCTGGAGAAAATTAAGGATGTTTTATGTATTTTTAGTATAATTTTTGGAGATACTTGGTAATAACTAAATCCATCTAGATCTCCAATGTGTTTAGTGGCTGATGAATTTTAAATATATTTTGTAAATTTCTATTGGATCATGCTTTATCTAAGATGTTATTGAAACGCTTATATGTTGGTTGTAAATGAAGAATTTTTGTAGACATGTGTTAGTGTTCATCTAAAAAGTTTTCGTTTTGATTCTCATGAATTCTTCATTTCAAACTATGAAAACAACTGCAGCCTAATACTGTAGATATAATTTAGTTTTTCTAAATCAATTTTTTAACTTGTGTTATTCAGGTTCACTCGAGTAAGCGATGTTTCGATTTGGGTTGTGCTCGGAGGCGTTCTCAGTAGGTGTCACCGTGTCTTGTAAAATGGAATATGTTACTTTGATTTTATTTTAGCCAAATTACTTCAACTTATATATATATATATATATATATATATATATATTAGTTTGTGATGCATGACACCAAATTGAATTATTTTCGAACGATTTTTAAAATTTATATATATATATATATATATATATATATATTTGTAGAATATTAACAGTAGTTAGGTATTTTTTACACTCATGTACAATAGGTTTATGATCTTTTATCCTCCCTTTTAAAAATATTATGTGATGTATGCCAATAAATGATTCATAGGAAATGAGAAGGAATATTGAAATCATAGATTTAACACTTAATTGAAAACTTAATTTTAAAATTTTGGAACTAAGTAAATATGAAATAATGTGAGTGATGTTGTGCCAGAACAGTTTGCTTATTTCAATGTTTTTTGAATTATTCAATTGAGTGTTAAAACAACAGAAATATCAATGAAATTTAATTTTAATCAGTTGAGTTTATAAAAAAAGTTCATATTTTAGGAAACAAAATTCCAGTAAATTTTTCACTGTCCTGTTTTGTTATTAGTGATGAAAACATAATATTCCAATCGTCTTAAACTGAAATAGATGTGGTAAATAGAGATTAGTAATGTTGAAAAAAGTTCAAGAAATGCTTTGAGTTCATAATTTTGTGGATTTCGGTGGTTGCACTTATGAAATATTTAAAAACTGTTTGATTGCATTGCATGTTTTCAAATCAATAATTTTCAGTGCAAGCATTTCATTTCTAGTAACAGCACTTGTAATCTCTTGAATGGAAACTCCATTTACTATTGTAAATCTTCAGTAATGCTTCCTTATTTGTTATTATATAAACATTCTTAGTTTAAATTTTGGTTGAATTATTCATAGTTTATGTGTAGTTATTTCTTGCACATTGCACATTGTTGCTTAGAAAGTATTTTTTGCATGTTTTCTACAAATTGGATGCTACTTTTTACCTCGAACTTCTGGAAAAATTCTAATCAATAGAATATTCAATATCTACTAATCACTTACTTCTAAGTTATGTTATAATACTGTTTTTTAATGAATTTAAAGTCAAATTTAGCGAGAAAATACTATTTGAATATTGTAAACTTTTTTAAACGTTTTTATCACTAGGATGTGATCATTTTTCGCTATTTCACTTCGACATATTTTTATATATGTACTCAAAAGACATTCTTTTCTTGTGACTGTAAAATTCTTGATTTTTGCACATAGAGATGTTTGCATGAAGTTAACAGCGAATTCATATTCATTGGGCTTTGTGATGATCTTTGTACACCACGGTTGCTTCATAAACTTACGGGCATAGTCAATTAAGTGTAGAATATTACAATTTTCAAATTTAGAATTATGTGCCTATCACGTGCTTATTCATGAGCCCGATGACGGATTGAATGTATTGAAAAGTCTCTATGAGCCCCACAAGGACAACTGCGATGTAATAGAAGCTCTGTGTGTTGTACTCAATGAGTTGGCGAGATACGGTATATAGCCTTATTGATAACTTTCCATTTATGTGTTAATGTAGATGAAATTGGTCACGACATGCTCACTAGAGAATTCCCATCACTCTTCAAAGAAATCCAACTGATTTTTTCATCTATTGAGGTGATTTTTGTCTAATTCAGTTATTTATTTATTCCTTAATTAACGTTTTAACAGTCTAAATTTACTCTGAATAAATAGTATTCTTATGCTATTGAAAAACGGGTATATTCCGTCTAATGATGAGAGCAGATGGAGCATCTGTTTTAGATGTCATCTTTTTTTTAAAGAATGTGCGATCAAGTGACAAGTTCTTTGTTTTAGAAAAAACTTTGAAGGAATTAAAAAAAAACAACTGCCTGAAATATGCATTAGCAAACTTGTTTCCGTTTTAGAACCAATTTCTAATGATTATTATCGTCAAGATTCATCTAACCCAATAGTTGAAATCGAACTTCATTTGTCACATCAGTGACTGGAAAACTGCAAGGTGTTTGTTCGGAATCTTTTTTTTCATATATTATCAACTGGCACTAGCTACTAATGAAACTATGCCTATGTGATGAGATGAAAGGGAAGCGGCTCTTTGCTGCCAAAATACAAAGAATGGTTGGGTTTTAAAATCAAACCTCACTGTTAATAGAAAACACCTCACAATATTTTTAAAATTTTTAGAATGTCGTAAGCTCGTTATAATTCAACAATTATTCAATAAAGTTGCAAGTGAAGCTGGCTCTTAGCGTAATCGTGGAAGAATATTGAATTTAATAGCTTCTACGATTCATCCCTTTGTATATATTTACCTGTCAGCAGGTATTGTTCGTACATACCCAATTTTCAAATGAAAACTTTACAAAAGCCAGTAGAACTACGCCTTTTACCGTTCAATTTGAAAACTAATGCATTCAGATTAAAATTATTGCATTCAATTTTAAACATAACGCAATCAATGTAAAATATAAGCTATTCAAATTAAAACTTAACTCATTCAAATTATAATATAATTCATTCAATTTAATATATATCAAATTATGACTTTATTAGAAAAAATAAAACTAAGAAACAAACCAAATGGTAAACTAATATAATGTTTACTTTATTCTCCATACAGTAAATCATCTTCAACCGTAGCTCTTGGGTATTGCCTCTGTGCATGCTGGAGAAAGGAATTGCATGAATAGAGCCATCATAAGTATCCTTAATAACTTGAGTTATATTCAAAAACAATGGAAATTTAAGTATGAAACACAGATTACTCAAGAAAATACGGAAAACAGTAATACCATATGCTAAAATACTATATATTCTTACTTTACGAATTCGAATTTATTCCGAGAAGCCTTTCTTCTACAATGTGTTAATAAGCCTTTTGGAACAAATTTTCAAGCATTTGGCTGCCAAACTAAACCATAAGGGGAAAGCCATTTTAAAACGGAACTAAACGTTAAAATCTGATTGGACTATTGTGTCTATCTAACTGCGCCATCTAGCGTAGCAGTTTATCTACTTTCATTTTCCGCTATTGTTTGCTATGCATAACAACTCGTTTAGTTAGTGTGCAATCTCCTAACCATTGTATAGCGAAACATCTTTGCGCCCTTTTTAAAATGTAGGGTAACGTCCTGTAGGGTAATGGTAGTAGTGGACTATTGTGATGAGCAGAGAAATTTGCAGAAAGAGAGGCTTAATTAACATAAAGAGGCAGTATCTAGTAAGAGTTAATCAGCACCTACATATATAAAATGGCAAATAATTAAGCAGAAAAATCAAGCTAATAAGTTTGTGACAATATAGTGAAACAAACACTGTCCCGTAGGGTAACACAATTTCACCCTCGTTTTAAACATTGTTCAAGCAACATTGCAAAAAAAATAAAAATAGACGTAACACGGCACCATTACTAGATAAAGATATATTTGATAATACTTACACAGCATTATTCGCTTACCCCGGAAACACGCATTCCAATAATTTTGCTTAAACAATTTCGTCCTGTGGGGTAACGTGGCTTTTCTCATAATTCACATATCGCAATAGATGTATCCACAAGCGCAGTACAATTACAACGACATCTTGATGTAACGTGCCTTGCATTGACAAAAATAAGGCTAAGCGAAAAGCATTTAATGAATCAATTTTAAGGCTTTCATCAGAGAATAAGACGGAAGGTCAGTTTGAGGCTAGCTCTGCACAATAATATTGCCAAATCCCAATCCCGAAATGTACAACTCACCGTCGCCACAGATTGACATTTTTTCGTCCTTTGTCAAATGAAAGGCCAAGAAGCTGAATGCAATTATGCACTTTCAAATATTAGAGGATCCACAAACTGGTATGACTCTGATGCGCATTGGCTAAGTCAAGTTAAACGTATTTTTGAAGATTTAATCAAGTATGTGAGACGCTTGTTCATGTAAATCTTATTTGCAGTATGTACAGAAGTAATACGCAAGTTTTGTTTGAAGGTGATTTGCTGTATGGAGAATAAACTTTGTATTAGTTTATCGTTTTTGTTTTTTAGTTTATTTTTTACAATATCATTCGTTGTTTGATATTTATTTTAAATTCATGCTTTTTGTTTTATTTTGAATTTTTATATTTTTAATTTGAATAGCTTATGTTTTAAATTGATTGCGTTATGTTATAAATTGAATGCTGTAATTTTTGAATAATTTGAATACGTTAGTTTTTAAATTGAACAGATATAGAAACAATTTTGTTTTAATTCCATCAATCAATACACGTATTTACCATGCAATTAACACTGGCGAAGATCCTGTAGAAGAGGGCGGAATCCACCACCCCACAGATGTATGGCAGAAAAATGTATCACTATTTTCTGCTGTAAATTTCAAATATTAAAGCGTTACTTTGTTTAGTTAGTTTATAATTAAAATATATTAAACTAAAATTTCCATTATGAAAACTAAATGTTCTTACAATACTGACATTTTAAACTGTAGTTAACATTTTTTTGTATATCTCAATGTTAATTCAATATTAATTGTTTGTATTTAGGGAATAAAGTCTTCTATAGAGAATGCCTCCACTCTTTTAAACAAGTACAAAATTGGTGTTAATTGATTTTTATTTTTGTAAATATTTAAGTTTATTTTTTCAATTGAACGTAGTTTGTACTTGTAAATAAACAACGCATATTAGTGTTTCACGAAATCGGAATTTTGCTGTTCGCTTTCCTATGTACATAATTCTATAAATTTTGAATTACTCTTTAAATGTTTCATGATCTTAATTAGATAATGTTAGCATGTTGCTAATGTGAAATATGGCTTTTAACGAAAAATATTGTAGTATACAGTTAATAAAGTTTAGCATTGCTAAAGATTTTAAGTCGTTTAATAAGAGCATTGATTAAAAATGCATAATATGCAACTATTATCAACTTTACAGTACTTAGGGACAGAGGTATAAGTGGGTCATGAATATTGACCCAATTGGACCCACATCCGAGCTGATCCAGACCCAATTTAAATTTAAATTATGTCCCAGTTTCACACAAAAAAAGTTTCTGATTAATATATCTAATAAACAAACATGAATACCATTGCAAAACTAATCTATTCTTCTATTATAAACATGGGTAACATACATTTTAGTTGAACAAAATTGAAAGATATACATGTATGTGACAATTATTTATTGACAATAATTATTTTACAGATACAAAGTTCAATTTGCACATTATAATTTGACCCAATTCAAATTTATGTTAAGAGGCCCAGACCCGGTTTGACCCACTTACACCTCTGCTTAGGGATGCATTATATTAGTTGTGTTACTGTTAGAATGTACAAAAATGCACTAATCATTGTCACTTGCTTATTTTTATATTCTACATTTATTCGAAATCAATATAATTGTATTGTATAAAAATTGATTTCATTCATTTGAAGGAAGAAAATGTTCCTGACTTTTCTTCAAAAAGCTGGCAACTACATTGGAATGACCCTGGTTATTTCAAAATTCCTCGGAGCTACAGTCATCATTTATTATGAGTTAATATTCTGCTGATAGAATGACAATGCACCGTTATCATATTTTCAAGAATTAATCTGTAAAATGCAAAAATGTTTTTTAATGAATATTGGGGTCTACAACTAAGTAGAATAAAAGAACACGAAAGTATTTCAGTCATTTCAAGACATCTAACAAATTGTGGACTAAGTTATGCGTAAAAATGTTAATGAATATCGAAGTAAAACATCGCAAAATCATTGAAAGCACTTTAGTTATATTTTTTCAACTAAGTTAAATAAGAAAGAAGATTATATTGATAAACTATTGTTACCAACTATTAAGTTTTAGTGAAGTAAAATATTATTAATAAGTCAAGTAAATTTAGAGGGAATAATTATTGAAGAAACTGACAATGACTTTGTAAATCGGAACATTTTGAATGAATTTATGTAAGGTTTTAAAAATCCTTGAAAATACTCCAATTGCCCATTTATAAATGGAATATCTTATAAAATTGAGTGAACCTATTTGCTATTTGAATAGTAGTATTTAAATAATCCTAATTATGCAAAAATGTCGAAAAAGCTTATGCATTTAAATATTAAAATCATACGCGCTTTTACAATGTGAGTGTTTGTTATAAATTTTTTTTCATTTTACTTTCTTAGGTTACACTTCATTTTCCACAGTTATATCCTTGGGTCTATTTTCGCTACTCCCAGCCTTCTCAGTTGAAATTTGGATCTAAATCCTTGCTTTTAGCTTGCGGAGTTCAACAAGGCAATCTCTTGGCTGCCCTTTTGTTTGCTTTAGCTATTCACCCGATCGTTTCTGCTATCAAAGATAAATTTCCTGAATTAGCATGCAACGCATGGTATTTAGATGATGGTTCTCTGGTTGGGGACGTTCCATCTATGTGTCCATCTATGTGTAAAGTAGTGTTAGCTATGAAAAACGTAGGCTTGGAAATTAGTTTAACTAAATGTGAAGTTTGGTCGCCTAATCCTAATTGCGATTTCAGTCTTTGTGCAAAACAATCAACAGATGAAAAGATGGTCTCACACTCGGAACTCCTATCTCCAAGTCTCCAAAATTTGTCCAAGAGTTCTTTTCGAAACGTGTTTTTAAGTCCATTGAAATTATGAATGACACAAAATTACTTGAAGATCCACAGTTAGAATTTCATCAGTTGAGAAGTTGTGTTTCACTACCTAAGATATCTTTTTGTTTAAGAACTTCTAATCCTGCAACTGTTACAGCAGAACTTGAAGAATTTGATTCAGCAGTTCATTAGTCACTAGAAAGTATAGCAGGTTCAGCTGTTTCTGTGTCACAAAGACTACATGCATCTTTGCCAATTTCTAAAGGAGGTCTTGGATTACCACTGGCATCAGCAATTGCTTCTGCTGCGTTCTTGGGATCATATGTGGACAATATAGAACTATGTAAACAGATTGTTCCCATTGATGATTATATTTACTCTGTGCCACATCAGTTTTTGCAAGAACTTTCTAGCAAAGGACTAGCGTTGTCTGAAATGCCTTTACTCATGATCCCAAAAGCATAGATATCTATTAGTTCAATTTTAGAGCAAGTTGCCAGAATACTTGTTTATCCTCCAGTTTGTCTCCTTGCGATAAAGCAAGACTTCTCTCTTTTTCCATACCAGGAAGTGTGGATTGGTTGGCTGCCATTCACTTGAAAGCACTGGGTCTTTCCTTCACTGATGTAGAATTCCGAATGTTGCTTTGTTATCCGCTTGGCATCCCCTTAATTGATGATGGCAAAAATGTCCAAAATGCTTTAATTCTTTGGATTTATTCGGTGATAATGCTATGTCATGCGCGGTTTATGGTGAAAGAATTATGCATCATGATCGACTCAGGGACGCTATTTTTACAACTGCTTCTAAATGTACTGTCTTTACGGTGCTTGAAAAGTCTAACCTCACTTAGTCTCGAGCTCGTCCTGGGGCCATCTTTTTGCCATGCTAGTCTTCTATGGCCGTCCAGCAGTTCTAGACGTGACTGTAATTAGTTCACTGCGCATGAGTCGAGGGATGCTTTTCAAATTGATTTTCTTGGAGATGTTGACGCATTAATTGAAAAGGTTGCGCTTGTGTTTCTTGATTTGTTCAAGTGATTGTCGACTGCATATCATATAACAGCTTGTGGAGAGTCAATAGCTCTTCCTTTGATAAAATATTAAAAGGCGCTAATAGTTTCGAGACATAACTCTGCTACGTTCACTTTTTTATGAAGTACTCACTACCAAGTGAATGAATAGCTCCAACCGTTCGCAATGAAATCATTACGCTTTTTGGTATGTTGTGTTTTTGCAACTGCTTCGAAATGTGCTTTGTCTCCTGTGCTAGAAAAGTCTAACCTCACTGAGTCTCGTGCTCGTCCTGGGGACATTTTTTTGCCATGCTGATCTTCTGTCCGATCAGCCGCTCTAGACGTGACTGTAATTAGCTTACTGCAGCCTTCCATTGTTTCTCTTGCGGGTACTAATGCCGGTCATGCTTAGCAGCTGGTATATCCTTCATACCACTATCAGTGGAAGCTCTATGAGGATGGTCACCAATTGCCATCAAAGTATTCTCCAAGATGTCTTTTATGTCTACTGTCAGAAGTGCCTCTTGCGATCTGAATACGATTTCTACATTTTTTTTCCAGCAATTGTCTGTAATTTTACAGCGAGAAAATGCTACACTTCTTTTATCAAGATATGGTGGTTAGGGTTCAAGCAATTCATGTCTAATCTGTGACATTTGGAACACAAACTCATTAAATAGTGCTATCCTCAGCATCTCAACCATAGTACAAGTTTTGAAGTATCGACCACCCAAAAAATAATCATTCTAATTTTAATTTTATATGTATTGATTTTCATTCTTTAAAAAAAACAATTTTATATATGGTGATTCTTAAATATTCTATTTTGTAATATTAATTTTGTAAAGTAATTGTTAATTTTATAGTTTGTATTGTGGCAAATACTTCTATAATTTTTAATGCGGTTAGTAAAATTTGACAACAGACATCATAAATAAAATTTTTTTCTTGTATTTTTGCACTGAGGAAAGAACACTCAATACGTCCTCCTCATAGAAGTATCAACTATGCTATGTGTTACTAAACAATAACGTAAAAATATTTACAGCCATGACTTGTGTCCGATATTTTTAATGCGCATGATTTTATCAATCATTGTATTTTCTTAGCAATTGCATCTTTCTAATCACTAAAGCTTTGCTCTATTTTAGCAATAATCGCCATGTTCATGTAAATGAACCTATTGAATTTATTGTCAAAAAGTTCAGTTTGAAGTCCTGCGCAAAAGTTGCCCAGGCTCTTGACGCTCCTAAAAAATCAACTTTGCGAAAACTTAACTACTAGCCGCGGAAAATACTGAAATTTTACAAAAAAACAAGTCTAAGTAGAAAGCAAAACATCAATTGCTGATTAGAAAATAAACAAATATTGCAATTGAAGTCTTCCATTTATAGAAGATTATATATATAT
>CABFPE010000218.1:1041468-1051836 GCA_900660155.1 Hofstenia miamia | reverse complement strand
TTCAAAAATGTTTGAAATAGTCTATTATATATTATGTACACGTTTATTTATTCAAATGAGCTGTAAATTATTGAATGTACAAATTGTACAAATTTGGAAAATTTGGCAAATATTTGGCAAATATTTGCCAAATATTTGGAATATTTCTATTTACAAAAATTATGCATTTTTATCCAAATATTTGGGAAATATTTGCCAAATTTTCCAAACGTATTTACTAGGGTATATATATATATCGTTTTGATTAAAAATCAACAATAACTCATTGGCTACAGAGATATAAAATGGGATAATATTTATTCCATATATTTTGTTGTTTTTATCAGATATCTTCTTAATATCTTTGGGATCTTTGCTTTTTTTAATGATCAAGATTTTATAGTGTATTTAAAAAAAACTTGACAACTCTTCAGATGCGATTAAAACAAAATTTCGGCAAGGACTTGAACAAAAAGTAGAAATTTTGTTAGCATCACAAAATGAAATGGTTTTGATTCTGTTAACTCATCATCTACTTCTATTAGATTCCGATGATTAGATACGTAAGAAAAAATAGATACTAGTAAGTTACCATTGGGTAGCTGTGATAAGTAGTTGCGGGGAACCGATATTTACAAAATCCAATGCTAAATTTTCTAGTGGTGGCACATTTTGAATTTTTAGTAATAATGCGATTGTGGATTAATTCAAATGGAGAATAAATTTCATCACGTTTATTGTCATAAAAAATTTCACACAAATCTTCTTTAATTGGATATCTTTCCAATAACTGAAGTTTCATAATTTTTTCATAATAAAATTCACTGTTCTCCTTAGTCAAAATTGTTTCATTTTTTTCATTAATTTCTGCTTTAAGCTCTCCAATGTAGAAATGTAATTGCTCTCTTATTTTAATTTCATTATACGCATTTGACATTAATTCCAATCTTTCAATTTCCACTAATTGTAAATTAACTTCAGTTTCCAACAGATTTTTCACTTCACCATAAATTTCATTGAAATCAAGAAATGAATTTTTTTCAAGATTACTACAAGTATATTCCATAAAATATGATTGATTCTTTTCAATTTTCTCCAATTTTACTACATTGTCTCTAACTTTGCTGAGAAGCTCAGATTGCTTTTTGTTCATAGCCTTAGCTTTTCTCTGATAAGCTTCATTAGCCTAATTAATGATAAAGTCACGTTTTTTGCATGCAATNAAATCAATTTCCTTAAATTTCTCCTAAATCTCAAATTCAGTTTCCTAGAAAATTCAAGGTATGATTTCAAGTTCTCAGTATCTACCTTTATAATATCTACATCTTTTGCAATGTCATCTGTCAATATTTCTGTTTGCTGTTGAATTGCTCGTTTATCATTACCTTCATGATAAACCAATGCGCAAAATACCCAAAGCCATCTTTTTGTTGGTGTAATTCAATAACAACGATTTTTTTTTTAAAAAAATTTCCTTGCTCAAACTACACAGAAAATGAGAGCGTTTTTCTAAAAATTAATTGATTACAATATTCAATATTAAAGCACAATTTATATATAAGAAAAGTAAATTGGTTTAGAATTCAATAATATTCTTAATTAACACAAAATATATTTCATAAGTATTATGAAGCCTAAAACATATATAAACCTTGTTTAATTTTCGTTCATGACAAGCAGCATCCAAGCCAAGTTGGTTTATGGCATGTTTAGCATCATTCCAGCCATTTTTGAAGCGAGAATTTACAGCTTCTAAAAATAGTAAAACAAATATACTACTAAAGATTTTCATTTTAACTTATTCATCAATATGTTTACATAATATGTACATATTGTTACAATTTGTACATCTATCTATATTGATAAGACTATTTACAAAAGGATATGCATTGAACCAATGCCTTAGTAAGCAAAATACTTGATGGTTTTGCTCCCGTCATGGGATTTAGGCCTCCTGGTTACTTGAACATGGTGAGAGCTTTTTTTAAAACTAAAATTTTCAAATATAAACATTTAACATTATATATGAAAACGTTCACAAATAGTTGTGGTCACATATCAGAATTTCCCAATTTCATAATAGGCTTGGAGAAACTGTGGAAAAACAATATGTCCACAAATGGGGCATAGGCAGTTTAAGGTTAAATCACATTTTGTAATGCGCTCTGAAAAAGAAGATAAAAAAATCATACGTTTTAATATCTTTGTTTGGTAGAATCCCTGTTTTAAGCTCGGCAGATGAGAACAATTTTCTCGCAACTGAAATTCCGTAAATGGATGGTCGAGAACCTGCAACTTGCCATAAATCCTTATTATTGTATAATAATGAAGCATCATTATTGTTGTCTATTAATTCCGGCTCTTGAGAAATCTAAAAAATCACGAATATCAAAATAAATTCACATTTACTGTAAGATTTCATTAACGAAAATATCATTAAAATGTAATAATAAAAAATATGGCATTCTAATGAGAAATTTCATTGTCTTACCAGCTGTCTGCGTAATTTACGGAGACTTCTATTTTGCTCTGCCACACATCTTCAGATCATTAACAACTGCTTTCAAATCTCTTCCATACCAGATTTGTCAACGAGGCGAAATTTCAAAGCTCAGTTTGCTTAAATTTTGAGTATGTTAACATATAGTGATCTTGAACAACAGTATTTGCATTTGCTTTACATGTTAGATTTGAAATATATTATTACTCTAAAATATATATATATATATATATATATATATATATATATTAACTATATAGAATACACTCAATCGTAGAAAATACCCAAGAATAACAAAAAATTCTAAAGTTTAAGTAATCCGAAATAACGAGATAAACTTAAATTACAATGATGTTCCTCAAGAACTTGTTAGTTGTTAATAAACAGGCTGAATATAAGTAATGAGGCAATATATATATATATATATATGATTTTATTAAAATAATTTTCCAATTAATGGGTATGAATCTTTGATTGTCTGTTTTTCAATACGTGATTAATGCAATGTCATTTGTTCTAATAAATAATAATAAAATGGAAACACCCTGCTAACATATCTAAAACAGAATTTTCTATTATGAAATTTGAACAATTGAACGAAATGTATCTTATCCTTAACGGGACCTATTTCTACAATTATAGCTATTTATAGGAAGTATTTTTGGCCCATCATTTACTTTTAAAAATTTAGTCAATGCTGTTATTAAAAATGGCAATTTAAATTCAGTTAGTTTGGCTATGATTATTATTGGAAATTAATCACAATTATACTGTTCAATGAAAATAGTAACAAGTTGCTGTATTGTATTAAAAATTATTTAATATATTTTACTAAAATTCGTTAGAAATATGAAATGAAATTTATACTATAACTCGTTATTGAAATAATACTATAGTAATTTATCCATAGCTTGCAAGATTTCTGTTTTAGTTTATGTGAATTGTAATATTAAGATAAATTATCAGTTATTTAATTTTTAACATTTATCTGAATAAAGGTTCTTTTATCTTATCTTATCTTAGCTTTCTGTGAAGTCAACGAAAATATAGTCATCAAATAGCTTCATTAATTATTTAGAAGCAACTTAAGAATAGCCCAGTTTCATATTTGTCCCTAGTGCTTTGCAGTTATTTAACCGACAGAAACATTCAAATCAGAATTGGCGTTAATAAAAGTAAACAGCATCTAATAAAAAATGGTATACCACAAGGATCAGTATTTGGTCGTTCACTTTTTGTACTTTATACTGCTGATCTTGTTTCCTTATCAAAAGTCAAACAAAATCGTTGAGTTTCCTGGGATATCACAGCAATTGTTTCCATGAATCGTGGCATACAATGCAACACTGAATTTTCTATAGTTACGAGCTGGAGCACTGCAAATTGCATGATGCTTAACTTGAGAAAATCTAAGAAACTTTCAATTATAAGTACTCCTTGAGGGCAAAGTCCATATTTTGCCAGTTTTTGTAGCAAGATAGCATGGCACATGCTATCAAATGCCTTTGAAAGATCGATAAATGCAGCAGCTACATACTTAGATGTATTCCCGCCATTCTTCAATGCCAAATAATAAGGCATCCTGAGGTGATCTACATTTTCTGAAGCCAAATTGATGAGGATCAATCAAATTATTGGGATTGAAATAGGTTTTTGTAATTGAGAGCTTAAACTTGTTTAAAATATTTTTGACATCATGTGTGTGACCGATATAGGTCGGTAGTTGCAGGGATTGCTTGTGTCGTTTTTTATAATTTGTCGTCATAATAGCAAATTCAATTGTTTAGGGTAAGAAGAACGGTGAATGCAGAGATTCAGTATGTATGTTTCAATTTGGATAGTGTTGGTGAATGCCAGCTATAATAGAAAATTTGGTATGTTACATGGACTTTTCGACTTAAAGTTGCTCATTGCTAGAACACTCTTAAAAACTTCTTCTTCACTAACAAAATGACAACTGAAGGTTGACTGTTTTGGTCTAACTTTATCATAATAATCAGTAGCTTTTCCTTTAAACTTACCAATGTTGATAAAGAAATTGTTCAAGCCATTGGCTATTCCCAGTTCATCTCTTACAATATTATTACCTGATTTTATGAATGAAATATTTTGGAAGTTTTGTTAGATACTGTGCTTATGTAATCCCATTTATCTTTATTGGTAGTGAGCTTTTTAAAATGTACCAAACAATGTTTTTTCAAAATTTGTTTTTTCAAGAAACTTAATGGATCTTTTCTCAGTCCTATACAAGGCGTAGTGCCTATAAGTATTTGAATTTTTCCTAGTGTTGAAAGTTCTAGAAGTTTAGACTTTTCAGGTTTTAAATTTGTGTCAAAATTTGAATTGAATGGTTTTGGAAATATCTTGAATTTACGTAATGGTGCATATTTATCAACTATATGTTCAATGATAGACAAATAAGTGTTTAGAACATCATCGATATTGTCTATTTGATAAAATTTATTCCAGTAGATTGAGTAAAAATCACGAATAAATTCCTCTGAGTTAAACAACTTTAAACACTGTTTAATAATTTCAATTCGTTTGCAGCTGTTTACATGCTATCAAAAACAAGTAATAAGTTGTGGTCACTAAATTGCATATAAAACAGAAACACGTGTAGGCCTATCTATATGGTGTATTAGTAATTATTTAGTCAATCAAACTGCGGCTTGAGTGGGTACAACGAGTTGACGTGGTGCTATTACTATTATGTAGTCCAAACTCATTCAAGAAGTTCTTCACAAGGTAAGATTGTTTGTTATCAGAGGTTTATTTTGAAGTCACCCGCAATAATAAATCTGTTAAAGGAAATAAGATTTAGCAACTCGCATTTCTTGAGTTCTATGAAATCGCTCTGGTACTGCTTATTAGGAGAATAAGTGACCACATATCTTTAAATCTTTCATGGTTAATTTCTAAGTCAGGATTTCTCTGAAATTCAAAATATTTAGGAGCTAAAACTAACAGTCCACCGCCAACTTGGATTCGTGTTTTACTGAAAATATCAAGTGTGCTTCTACATGAATTTTATAGATTAAGGTCAACATTGTCTTTGAACCAAGTCTCGGTCATACAAATAATGCGTTATCACCAATCCTGTTATTCAAATTTTGAGAACTAACATACGAATTTTTTAAATTATGTGCATTTAGGAAAACAGTTTTTAGTTTGTTGATTGAAGATGCTAACACCTCTAAATTTTCACCCTTTTTAAACACTCACTTCAGAACCAGATTTTTATGGATACTATTACTTAATAAAATTAGTCTACAGTGTCTGCTAAACTCAACTAGACTGCTGCCTTTGAAGGCCTTTATGATCTCTAAACGAGCACTTAGATTGCCTTTAAAATCGATGCGAATTGTTCTTTTCATAAGCAATCTACTACTACTACTAAAGACTCTAAGGACTGCCGTCTATATACGGTGATTACAGATCAATTAATTTCACATTACGACAAATTTCAATCGGCCTACAAGCGTTTTTTGCTCAAAATAAACTGCCTTAACTTCCAAAAATAGTGATCTTCTGCTGAAAATAGATGACGGTTCCAATGGAATTATTCTTGTTCTTGGCGCACTACATGATACATAAATTCAGCGTTTGAGTACGCAATCGTTTTTTTCCCACTTACTCAGAAGTTGCCAAAGGATGATGATTGAATAGTCTCTTTCAGAATCTTAACTTAGGGTTACTTAACTATTACGAAGAGCAAACTTGATTCCCTAGTTTTTAGCATCTATACATGGTCGTATGAGCACTTCTGCTTGCTTGTAACGTGTATTATCATTTACATGTCGATCATATGCAGTTTACTCAAGGTGCATTGTAGGAATTGCTAAGTTCGGTGAGCTGTATCAATTAACTCCAGTTAGGGGGTCGACTGGTTCTCAACGATTCGTCGAGTAAAAGATTGATTTTTTTCATCTGTATTCTCTGCTACGTACTTACCTCCAGACATGATCCCTTATTTTACTTATTTTATTCAATTTATAATGCCTGTATTTGTACAGCTTTTTCAACAATTAGTAAGCTTTTATCTCATTGTCTTTGCTGTATTGTTATATTAACACTGCTACTTATTGCCTTAGTGTTGTGCTGTTCATTGAAACACTGGTACACTTAATTGGCATATCTTCAATTAATTTTCAGCCTGCTTTCTCTCGGTGGGTTAAGTTTTAGGTGCGTTACTACGGTAACTGTTGATTCCCTGTAAAACCAAAGCTAGCGAAACGTTAGCGAACATCGTGCGTGCTACTTTTGCGAAAAATCGGCTAATTTGACAAATGAAAATTAGCAAATCGTTAACAATAAATTAGAGATTTATCGCTAGAATTTAGCTAACAAAACGTTCATCATTCGCAATTAATTAAAACAGCAAATGCTACCAAATATATAATATCAAATTTCTAGTTTTCATCACTTAATGTGCATTAGTTGAAATAAATTGCTTTTTTCAAAGCTATGTATCGTTATTGTGATGTATCGTCACTAGAAGACACAAAATAATAAAACAACTATAATCAATTAATATTTTTCAAAGATCGCTTAAATAAATCATAGTAATTTTTAAAAAAGCGCCTGATGCCTTCTTCTATTGATTATTGGATCGAATGGCATCTAAAACAATGTACATTAAAACTCAAGAAAAGTTATTTCCATTTATATACACTCTATCAATTGATTAGCAAGACTTATTATATTTCACTAAATACATTTGACAACACAGGTGATGTAATTTTTAATTTCTTGTAATTCTAATAGTACCTTTGTCAAATAAAAAATCTAATGGCATTCAAAAAAATTAGTAAAATTTATAAAGTTGTAAGCTATCAAAAAAATTATTCTAAGTATTAAAATTTATCATAAAAAGTTTATTCCAAAAAATCGAATGAACAATATCACGGATTTCTAATAATTTCACATTTTTTCAAGTTATAGGCTAATTGCTTAAGTTAACATCTCAACACCTAATATTTTTGATATAGTATTTCTAAATTTGACAACAATGTACTCATATTGGAAAAAGTTTGTGGAAGTAATTTCAGGATAATAAATTTAACACATCTAAATGTCGAGACACTGATCATCAACAAGACATTGTTGGTGACAGTATACAGAAGCATATAACTTTACATGAACTCTCAAATTAAAAACCGCAAAAAATTACCCGTCAAAATGGGTAGAAAAACCAAATCTTTAAATTGGATTTTTTCAGTTTTGCCACCAGACCCAAAACAAAAATCGCATGCAAAATCTTTGGTGAGGAATGCACTCATGGTTCTGCAGCAAATATCACGGATGTCTTTACCACCCTGGAATGAAAGCTCTTTTACCTAAAAATGTGTAATCCGAAAACTTAATAAACTAAAAGTATATAAAACTTCAATAATAAACAATTTTGATTTAGAATTAATATTTTATAGAATCATTGAATTGTGAAAAGTGAATAAAGATCTATTTACAACAAAATTTGATAGTTGTGATTCATTCTTTGTTCAACCGAGCAGGGATGAATACGAGGCAGCACTCAATGTTAGAATAATCGATTCATTATCCAAAGTGCTCCCTTCTTAGGAAAAACAGGATTCGCCAATTTTTTGTAAAATTTTTTTTGACACGTATCCAGCGACCTCTGCCATAGTATATATTTTTTGTATCCAGCGCCTTATAGATATTTTAAAATTTTTTATCCAAAGCCCGTATATATATTATATATATATATATATATATATATATATATATAAGATTCAATTGAGTTTCAGTTCAGTAAATAATTAGTTAATAATAAATGTGACGCATAACAGAGCTCTAATAACTTACATTTAAAGGTTGATGGTCAGTGTTAGATTTTCAGAATAAATTCGCACTTCACAAATTCAGAACTCTCCGCCTCACATTCCAAACAGCTTTTTATATTTGCAAGAAAATTAACTAATGACCAATTCTGAACTGCTGAAAGTTTTCATTATGCACCATCAATCTTCGAAATTATATATTTCTAGCCTTTATTCACTTTTCTATAATGCAAAACTTCATAACTGCGAAATTTTGACCTACACGAACATTTCAATGCAATTGGAATTTACGAAATTGCGGGAATTTTAGAGAACATCATGCAAAATGATTTTGAGCTCAACAACATGTCTGCAATTCCACCCTTCTCTATCGTATTCTATAAAAAGTCTAATGCATACCACTTTTGATTTCATTTTAAATAAACACATATAAATGAGAGCCGGATCCGGAGGAAGGGGTTCCCGACGTCGTGATCGTGACCCCCTTTATTGCCCTGTTCTCAACATTATTTTGATTTAAATAAATTATAACATTTATTAGAATACTATTTATTATTTGTCCAATTTACATGAGTTTCAAAACCATTCAATATTACAACGTGAATGTTTTATAAGGCTTAAAATAATCTTAAAGATTACAAGAAATTATTAATGATCTTACATGTATTGCAATACTTGTGCGATATACGAAATATTAAGCAGTACATGTAAGTTTCAATACATTATATTTTTATATATGCTGTAGAAATTTCATTTACCTGATAATGTATTAGAACATTTTATTTCTAATTTTTCTTTAAAAAACATTCAAGATTATTGAAAAAAAATTCAAGAAAATATTTTTTCTTAAACCCCTTCAGAAATATTCAAGAACTTTGAAATAAGTCAAAAGTACATATTTTTTATCAAGTTCTTTTATGTAACTTGTTGGAAGATCTTTGCAAGAAATCCAAGATTCAGGATTTATTCAAGAACTTTCCAAGATTATCCTAGTTTTCAAACTAGGGAATCTAATTTAAAATTAAATAAAAAATTTTATTTGATTTTTTTCAATAAATTAAGTAATTATTTATTCATAATCATAAATATTTAAAGTTTAAAGTAATAAAAACGCTAAAATTGAATACTTTTAACACAAAGCACGTGTTTTACAAAGAAGCAGCCATATTTAGTACGTAACAAAACATTAATTAATAATTTGATAAATGGCGTTATTAAATATTAAACAGATGGGTGTAATCAGCGATAAATGAGCGATTGTAACGAGCGATTTGTTAGCGTGCGCTAGAAGTTCGCAATTGTAGTGAAACGCTAACTTGGTTTTACTGGGTTACTCTCCGACGATCAATTTTCACCAAACACACTTGGTCACTTATTATACAATTTTGAAGTATACTTGAACAATTTATTAATCAAATTATATTTAAGTATTTGAACACACGGATTACCTTAGTTCATTTAGTGCAAAGATAAATGCAAAATTTTGAGCTTAATTCGAATAAAATATCACTGACTCGTGGTCGTATTAAATTATTTGAACGTCGGCATTATAAAAATTAAATTATAATGAACCTTGTATCGTACTTTATGAAACGCCTCCATTTACTCTTATCCACTTAAGAACGGCATTCTTATCTCTACTCATTGATAATGCTATTGAATTGAAGGTGAGCATTAATTAAAACTGTTCAAAACAGAAAATCCCAATTTTAGTAAAGTGAAAAACATGTTTTCGAAGATAATGGAAAAATGTCCATATGACAACAGTAGAATAATTATTTACAATACCCTTTCTTGCGTTTTTTTCGGATAAGAATTGGTATCTCACTTATCAATATAGAATTGTGGGGCCTTAATATTAATTGCATCTGCTATAATTAAATTTGATTAAATGCCAATTTATGGGATAATTTTCTCAATCTCATCTAGGTAACTTAGATTCAAAAGATTCAAAGTTGAAGAATCTTTTGTCAATAATTGAAGAAGAATTATGTGCTATTTCGGACAACTAAGTCTGTGTGCTAATTTTTTGAAATTTTTTAGATATTGACAGTGGCGTAGCCAAGAGGGGGTTATGGGGGTATGCAT
>CABFPE010000218.1:1026483-1037826 GCA_900660155.1 Hofstenia miamia | reverse complement strand
ATATATATATATATATATCTTACAGCCAATAAACTGTCGAACCAAATGGTGGCTTAATACTTGCTCAAAATAGGAATTGATATGAACAGATACTTCCCATGCTCAATTTTTATCTTGATGAAGACTAAGTATTGATATCATCGCTTCTTTTGTATTTTTATTGCATTCAAAACTTTAAAATGAAAACTTTGGGACTTTTAGAAGTTTAGGACTTAGAAATTCATTGAACGATTAGAAGATGAAGTTTATGAAAATGACAAACATATACAAGCACGAGATCTAGGATACTCGTGCTTAATTACTGACTATTTTGCATCTTCGAAAATCTTAAATCGTAATCATCCAGTTCCAAAAGTCTGTTTCAGTTAGGTTTGGTAAAAAACCACGGTTTCGGTTGTCGGTTTGGTATATCGTCTCGTCATATCCCAATTCTACAATGCCAATACAAGAACCAATAAAACGACTGGTTCAACAGGACTCTAATATGAGAAAATGAATGAAAAATGATTCATTAATTTCCTTTATAGAATTATCTATACTTACATTAGTAAGGTTAGCGTGCCAATGTTGATAAAAAATGTCTAAAGCCCTAGCATATATTTTGCTTGTAAAAAAATCTGCTGAAAATCTCGTCAGAGAGGGCCATCGCCCCCTCTGCCCCTCCTATATATCCGACACTGCTGCAAGTAATAAAATCACAGCTTGTATCAACTGAAGACTACACAATGCAAAAAATACAAATATGAAATAATATACTGTTTATTGGCACATAGATTCATTTTCTCGAAGATAATCCTTTCCTATATCAAAACTTAGGAAAATATAAAAACGTAATTTAACTCAGGAAGAAGGACATCATCACCACAAATTCCGCATTTAGCTCATAGTGCAATGCTATTCTAAAAATAGATTACACTCTTTATAAATACAGTCATCAACAAAACAAAAAATTTTCTAGATGTCTCAGTAAAATGCATGGGGCCTATAATGTCACAATTGCTCCAAAATCTAACAAACATTTCCTTGGAAGAAAGCAGCATTACATTGCTTCGTCATTCAGGAAGATTTTGTTACGGTAGAAAAATGCATGTCACTGAAGACCACATGAGACCAGTGGTCTGCCTGGAGGTGCCTGTGATTCTGTGCCCACTTGAGACTATTCTGGCGCCGAACTGGGGTCAGAAGTGGCCTCCTCGGGGTCTACGAGCACGTAAACCAGGTTTTATAAGTCTCTTGTTCACCAAGAACACGGAAACTCTCACATTTATGGCGCTTTGCCACTCTTGGAGCAGGCTGTCCTTGTGCGCCCAGCAATGCACATGCGCGTAAGTAGACGGTCCTGGCGGCTCGTAGTTTTCAAGGGACGACCAGGTTGAAGTCTGGCTGTCTGTACACCAGTCTCAGCATTCCTCTTCAGGACTTTACTAACTGCTCCTTGGGTCATGCAATGGAACTTTGTTTCAGACCACTGATCTGGAGTGCCACGATAGAATGACATTTGGCTGTTGTCAGTTGATGGACCATAACCACTGGATATCTGGTTAAAGTTTCAGAACTGCACGGCAATGGAATCAAAAGCTATTAATCAAAACATACAACAACACTATTTGTTTTAACGCCAGGTAAAATCATCCCATAACCGTACCACTGACAAAAAGCAATCAAGCAAAACGCTTAGAATGCTGTGTTTGGTCTAAAATCGAACCATGCAATACTAGACATTGCATGATTAATTGAGTGAGGTCGATTATGCATGAGGACTAACAATTATTTTTCTTAAGGCTGTCATACTAAAAAAATATATTCCATATTTAATCCGAGGTCTGTAGCAATATTTATTTAATAAGAACTTTGATAGTGAACCAATATATAACGCGTTCTAATTTGATCTAATCATCATTAATGTAGATTCTTTAGCAATCCAATTTGTAAGTAATACTTAGTACCGTCAGATTATTCCAATATAACAAAAGAGTTTTCATGTATCAGCGTGTAGGAAACTAGAATTTTTTCCGGATAATAGTCGTACCACGAAGTGCTATTGAATTTGAATATAAAATCGATAAAGCCGAAGAAAGTAACTCTCATTTTAAAGCGACAACGAAAACTGAAGTGATAATTATGAAATTTTTTTCTAGATTGAATATGTACATTCTACCTTACGACAAAACAAGAAGAGATATTGTCAAAATATCCACGGTAAGCGAAAATAGGGATGGCAAATACATGTAACTTTACAATGATTTAAGCTCTATGAGTCGGGATATGCAGCTGACATATGGATTTACTATATTGAATGATATCAGAAATCCATTATTCACTGAAATTTGAAACTTCTTTAAACTGCTATCTTTATAGTGAAATTTTTTAGTTTATCAGTATTAAGTAAATCAAATTTATCCTTTAGCTAAGAGTTCTGCAATTCATCTGGAGAAACTTTTCGAATTTTCGAGGTTGACTATATGTTTTCTTCTCAATACTGCTCAATAGTACTATATTAGTTAGAGATGATGTGAACATTTGGTATAGGAAAAGTTCAACAATGCAGATTTTGCCATCTCCGTTTTATTTGAGTTAAATGAAATTTTTCCCACACACTAGGCCTACTAGCGTTGCTATCGTAATGATCTCTTCTTAACACCCTAGATTTTTGATAATCCGGGTCATTATGGTAATGAACATTTTGGAAGGTAGCTAATCTTAGTGTTTGGGACAACTTTTAAACATTTCTTTGCGATGGTTTGCAATGCAATGTACGCTTCTACACACTGCGTGACAAAAATTATTCACAGTGTGCAGAACCTCAATGTCTAGTCAGTGTCGCATCACAAAATGCGCAAAATATTTACTGTTGTTTAGCAAAATTTACAACAGCTTTAAGAATGTTTACCATTACTGGATATTAAGTTTGACTATCATTGAAAATTTCTTAAAACACAACATGGCCTCATTTTTTGTCTGTTAAATTTCGCTTGCCGTGGCCGTCATTTAAGTAGGCCTTGAGATAACTCATAAATATAAAGTAATTTTTGCGAAGTTATACAAAAAGTTCAGTTTTTGTGAATATCAGACGCTTTAATATCTATAAAGAAAATATAACAATATTGTTTACAAAAGTGTTCTTCTGATTGTAAGGAACTTCTGGGGCAACATGTTGTAGCAGCCAGTAAATATTGATGCAGGAGTGTTCAGATGGAAAGGGCCTGAAAAAAATTCAAAAGTTTTTTGTTGGAACATGCATTTAACAGTCAGCAGTTTGATAGATACCGATATATTTATAGAATTAGTAGAATATTAGAATATCATTGTTAAGTGTTAGGGTTGTAAAAAAATGAAAAGCCAAAAAAATATGCTTTGGTACTACCGTACGTTTATATTAATTTTTTATCACCGTATCAATAATATACTGAAAATAAAATAGTTTGTCTTATAAAACAAGGGTCTTAAAAGGTCTGTGGTGAAAATCAGTGTCATACATTCAAGAGGGCCAGGGATTCAAAAATATTAAATTTTCATTTAGTGCTATATTTTGAATACAGGAAGACAATATTGAAAAATATGATTACATACTATCTGAAAAGTAGCCTAAATTACTATAAGGCATTGACGCTGAATTCCGGTTGAAAAAGGTAACCTCTTAGGGTGGTGCAAGGGTATTATTGTTCCCTGTTAAATTCTTTATTTTTTTTACTATTTTGAACTTTGACCTTAAAAGTGAACTTATTGTATATTATTAATCTAAGTATTTGATATTTGCAACTTAAGAAACATTATTCGTTTACTTTATTTCTAATTTATTCTTTTATTTTTTATAAACATCAGCTTATTCAAACATATGAAAATGGCTCCCGCGTTTACGTAATACTGATTAACTTTGGGCGGATTTTTTTGTTTTCATGTTAGAGTAAGAATAAACTACTTCCTTCTATTTTTAATGCTCAATTCATTTAGGTTCTTTTTCACCTTTATTTTTCCTAAAATTTTTGATGTAACAACATTAACTGGTACTTTAGAGTATAAATCAATTAAATGTGTTCTTGGGCAATTGCATTAGGTCGCATGCTTAGTCACTTTGCTTTGTCCAATTTACCACTCGAACAACTCACCTACTTCACCCCAATCTTTTGACCAAAATACGGCATTTTGTTTACTTTTATTAACAAGTTTACAGGAATATGTTTTTCCAATTGTAAGATCAGTTCATAAGAAAGTAATTTTTTAGTTTTCTAGCAATAAGAGAATAGCGTTTTTAGGATACGACTCTATGTGATGCAATTTCTGGGTACATTCAATCACTTAACCGAATTTTATGCTGAAAATAATCATATCCTAATGCCTATCAATATAATGTTATGGTCCATGGTTTGTTGACAGCAAAAAATACATATGCTTCGAACTGAAAGTTCAAATTCTATGTAGTTGTAACAGCTGTGAGAGATGTCACATTTCTGTTGAGTTCAAAGTTCAAATATTAAAGGTTGTTCGAAAACATAAAATGATGTCTTATATCTCGGGGTAGCCATGGAAGCGTCGCCAACTTAAATTTTAATGTTCTTCCACGGCCAATCAAACACTAAGGTATAAAAATAGAGAAAATTTATTTTCTGTAATTTCATATTTTATCGCTATAAATTGTTGATGATTTTTATGTGGAAAAAGGCTACTAAAATTTATTTTTTCAAAAATATTATACGAATTAAAATTTTATCCCTAAAATTTAACGATTTATCACTTCGAAAAATAATATTTAAATTGTATTTACATTTGAAATGTAGGTATAAATCAGTAATTCTAATTTTCCAGAATTTTGTAGTTATTGTTATCATATATTTATAATAAATTGTTTTATTGCATACCATATTCAACTTTGTAGTCAATTTGATGTTATGCATTGCTTTAACCTTAAACTGGCTAAGAATTTTTTAAATTTTTTATGAATTTTTCAAAAAATTTTAAAAGGTTACAAGTCAAGAACTAATAAAGCCTTTGAGAAAAGTGCTTCCTTTTAAAATACCTCAGGCACAATAATGCATCTTAGTAAAAATTTTCAATGCTACGAGCGAGCTTGTTCACCAATAGTTCTGCCCATATTTTAGGATTTCAGATTTCATAATAGGCTTGGAGAAATTTACTTGAAAATGTGGACATAGGCAGCTTAACATTTAGCTCTTAAATAGGCATTTGTAGTTTGATCTAAATTATTCAAATTAAGTAGAAATACACAGTTTTGATTTTAAGACCTGTAGACGATTTATGTACCACGAGGTGCCCATTAATTAGCACTCATTAATTTGGCAGCGGCTGCCGCAAAATCTCCAATTGTGTACCTCCTTACAACCAGCGATTGGCTTTGTGGAAAATAATACCATGTAATGGTAAATATTACAGCATACAAGATGTTTATTGAATAAAATACATAATTTGTCAATTTTACAGTTTCACTAATGAACATTCTTGGAAGTATATTCCATATTTTCCTATTTCTCATCTTATATATATATATATATATATATATATATATATATATATATATATAAATATATATATATAGTATGTTAGAAAAATCATCACTCATAATCAAAGACAAATGCAATATGCAAATCTAAGCATCTTGACAATTAAATTCAATGTACCGGTATTGCAAACGACTTTCATTATTTATAATAATCAAATTGTAAGAATTCACGATAAATGTACACATGAGCACAAAGTAAGCTAAACGTAGTTACTTTCCACTTGAGTGATGGTCGATATAATTGATATTAATGACTTCATTCTTTATGGTGACACACTGGTTTCATCGAGGTCCTGACTCAATTGGCTACGAATTTCTGTGTTAGCAATTTGTGTTGTTCCCATTAGAAGACAGCATATTTTCTTCAAGAAGAGAGGTAGTGAATGCTGAAGATCAGATTTGGGCGATACACCGACACGTTTTAGTCCAACCACTCAAGGACCTTGCCATTGCTCACGCAAAATGTAAGTTTCCCTTCAGCTCTTGTAATTATTATTATTATTTATGTTACCTAAACGCCGGTAGCCTGATTCCGAATAGAAATCATTTCCTGATCTTCAGCATTCACTACCCCTCTTCTTGAAGAAAATATGCTGTCTCTTTAGTTTATTTTTCTCTTCATCGTCGCCTTTTTATGCAGATTGATGTTGATTATGCTACAGATTTGTATAAAAATAGAGATCCTCTTTTTACAAAAAATTGCACGCCAATTTCAATAACGCACCCTTTTATTTAACTATTCAACAAATTATTGCACATTCAATTCAACCAATACCTTGCATCTGAAAATATCATCTAAACAATATGGTTTCCGCGATAAGCATAGTATAAGTGGTGCAATTATTTCAATTACTGAAAAAGTATCCTCAAATAAATCTCAAAATATATCCAGTTGCATAGCACTTCTAGACTTAAGCAAAGCTTTTAATTCAATGAACTTTGAAATTTTGGCGATTAAACTTAAAAATTACGGATTTCAACAAAATTCAATTAAGTTAGTTATGAGTTTTTTAGAAAATAGAAAACAGCGTGTTTTAATGAATAATATGAAATCTGATTATACTAAAGCCGATTGACGAGTGCCTCAAGGCATAGTACTAGGGCCATAATGATGCTTTTAAGGTCACGAAAAACTTACAAAGTGATATTGAAAATCAATATTGAAAAAACACCATTTATAATATTCTATCCTATGATATACAGAAGTATCACAAAAACATAGAACTTAATATAAATCAGGTACCAATAAAGCAAAGAGATTCTATTATCTATTTAGGTGTTGAAATTGACAATGATTTAGATTTTGAACAATTCTTAATTACCAAAATTAAATAGATGGCTTCTGGAGTTAGGTAGCTTTATCATCTTCGAAATATTTCAAATACATGTCAGAAACAATTTATAACTGCACTCTGCTTATCGCACTTTCAACACTGCTCATTCCTCTTTCGAAATATAAATTTAAAGTATCGCATTCTTCTGTCTTAAACTTTCAATTGATCCCCTTAAGGCACTCAATTTCCCGCAAAAACATGACAATGCATCAGGAGCAGATCTAGAAATTTCTGATGGGTGGGGTTGGAGGTACTGAAGCTCTTAGACTAGATTTTTCTAAAATATTTTACATTCGATATTTGATCAAATTTAGAAACCTCATACATTTCTCTACATGTTATGATAGCAGTTTGAAAGTTCTTGCTGATGTTCTAGCTTGGACTTTCTACTATTGCATTTGAATTAATGTTTATATATAGATATATCTATTTCAGTATTAATTCACTATTAATTTTACTGAATTACTTTTAATTTGCATTGGTCGTTGGCAGGGGCATACCCAGGATTTTCTGATGGGGGGACATCATTGTTATTCCCTAATAAATAAAAATTTTTTGAAAATATTGAAAAAATAGACCCTAAAAATGCATTTCACGATCCTAGATTTTAAATTTTTCAATTTTTTACGAAAAATTTTTTGATTCATCCAGTCAAAATTAAATTTGGAAAC
This sequence comes from Hofstenia miamia, assembly GCA_900660155.1. Lineage (NCBI taxonomy): Eukaryota > Metazoa > Xenacoelomorpha > Acoela > Hofsteniidae > Hofstenia > Hofstenia miamia. The sequence continues at coordinate 1,030,306 of CABFPE010000218.1, read as the reverse complement.
CTGACGGGGGGGCATTCCACCATGTCCCCCCTGGGTACGCCACTGGTGGTTGGTCAATCTTTAGCATTTATTTTTTCTTTCAAAATCTTTTATAACTTATTAAATTCAAAAGCTTGGTGGATGTTAAATGAAGTGCGTAATATTGGAATATATTTGAGATGTTCTTAAGAATGTGTAAGATTGCTTAAAAAAATTGGAAACTTGGACAAATATTTGCCAAATCTCCTCAAGGTTTGGTAAATTTTAAGGAAATTTGCAAGTTATGTGAAATGTACTAATTCTGTTTCAAATTGGGAGTAGAAATTTACCCATGTGTTCTATGAGAAGAAAATGGAATGTTGACTGTTTTTTGCATAGTACTTGCAAAGTAAATTCTCGATCATCCAAGTGCTTTTACTAAAAAAGACATTTTTGTTCAATACAAGTTTACGTTGAATAAATTTTATTTATTGGTAATGAAATTCAATTGTATGCTTTGTACTTAAACACGTCAATTTGCGTATTTAGTACTAGATTATGTACTAAATTTTATATATTTTATTCTAATTAAAAATTTGTTTATAGCATATTCAGTTTCTTAAATTTGAAAATCGAATAATTTGTTAGTGGGGTAATTTCGAATTTATATTTTAGAAACTGAATGCCTTTAATAAAAAATTATTTTCACACGAGAGAATAATGGCCAAAATGAGACAACGATTTTACAAACTTGTATTTTAATGACTAAAGATATGTTTGTATTTCACAAACGTTGCTAATTCATACTTTTAACATTTTTTAAAAAACTGAAATATTCTGACTATTTTGACATGATGAAAAGAAATAAACTTTCAACAATTTTGCCAAAATGACCATGCTTTTCATTCTCTTTTCAAACAAACTTTTAACAAAACATCTTTAAAAATAATAGATCACAACAAAGAATACATAATACAGATTTTTCTGAAGCCATTGTTTCTAAGTCTTTTAACCGACTTCCTTGTTAAGTTTTTATTAAGAAAGTAGGAGTCAACTAATTTTTATGAAAGATTATATACACCGATGAGTTATTCGTTCTCTGCTGCATAAAGATAAACTATCCAGTAAATCAGTTGAATAATAAAGTAAGAGAGAGGAAAGCAGAACCGAGAGTAGAAGTCAATCTTCGCGACATCGATCTTAAGTCGGGACTGTTCTTGTTTTTTTCCACTGCAAATTCTCTTGTTGCAGCCGTTGTTGAGTATCTGGTGGCATTCCTCGTTATGCTCGTTGGAAGAGCTATCAATTTTAATGCTGACCTGATTTGATGATTGTTGATATTCCTAAAAAATTGCATTTAAAACTTAAGGTATCTTATCTATTTTAAAAATTGCATAAGGTTATTCAAGATTTCGAAAAATGTAAATTTTCAATTTAGTAGTGTCATTCAAAATTGTAAATTGTTTTTGCTTCGACAAAAATTACAAATTGAATTTTACTTTGATCACTTTATGTACCCCTAAATTTCCTATTTATGAACTTTAAATTTTAAACTATTTCCTATGAACTTTAAATTTTAAACTATTTCCTATGATTTTCGTCTTTTTTCAATACAATTTATGAAAAAGATGCCTCCATTTTTCATGTCCTTAAAGTAAATACAAAGAAAAAACCATTGAAGTGGGTTCATTCGCACTTCATTTTGAAAGAAACTAAAAATTTACTGCTAGCAGCACAACATAGACGTCCCAGAATAGCATCGCGATGAGAATATACACAAATAATGCTAATTCTATGCATACAAGATGTAAATTATTCAAACCTTGCCAGAAATGCTTGTTCTATTTTATTAAAAAGTCAAACATTCATATTTAAAATTTAATCAAGAAAACATATTAATTGGTAATGATAAATTTTATTGATCTTTAATTGATCAATGAAGCAGACAATGACTTTAAATATTTAATGAAACTCTCAGAAAGAACTGTGGTTTCTGCTTTATATACAAATATTGATAAGGATCTCAAACAACATTTATGGGAAACATTTTCAAATAACTTGGAGTTAATGAAATTCAATCAAACTAATTTCTTTATTCAACTAGTTTAGGAACAAAACAGATATCGGAAATTAAACAGAGGCTATAATTTGTTACTTATCGATCAATATTCATTAATTGATTGACAAAATTAATAAAACGTTGTTTTGTGTGCTGAAGACTAAGTTCAAAATCTTAGAGCAATGACAATCAATTTTAAGGTATGCAAATCGGAGATCTGAAGGCCTATTGGTTAGTTAAACATCTGTACACATTTTTGGGATCCTTAAAATTTTCCACATATGTGGCATATTGAATGAACTACTTTTTCTAATCTTCAATTTTATTAACTTAGCACTAGAACGGCCATTACTCGTTGTGATTCTTTTTCATGCAGCATTTCAAAATAGAACATTTTGTAAAAATAAGAAAAAAAATTACACCTGCAAATTCAAATGGATTATCAGTTTAATTGGTGGTGCATATACTTGCCGTTCTAGTGCTAAACCACTTCTTTATATCAAATGTGTATGATTTTATAAGTTTATGTCCCCGTAGAGGCAAAAACTAACTTTGACTGTTATCGGATATTTCCCAAACCGCAAACCCATTGAAGTATGTCGTGTTTAAAGTCAAAGGTTGCGGAGCCATGATGGGACAGGTCCAAGTTGGGGACTAAGAACGAAAAAGAAAGAGGAAAATCTCCTCTATCACGCGGTGCTTTCAGATTGAGCATAACGTTAAGAGTTTTTGAACTATAAGCACTAAAAATTTATAGGATTATGAAAAATTTTCAACAATATCCAACTTTTTGAAGTTAAAAGCTACACGTATTCTGACTTTGCACTTTACACGCTTTAATGAGTAATCTGTCTAAATAATTGCGGTTAATTGGTACTTCTACCAACATTAAACTGCCTAATTGTCTAAACGATAATCAAGGCATATTTTGAATGAAGTTAAAAAGTAGAAACTCTCAACAAAAATATATTTAATATTTTTTTCAAGTAAATTGTTATCATATATATATATATATATATAAATATGTGTTTATATACATATATGTATGCACCTGTAATAATTAAAATTAGCATTTTTAACATATAAACCCATTGAGTTTTCGCTGCTAGCTCAGATTATTTTATTAATTATAAGGTGAAATTCCCCAAAGCAGCAAGGACTACACGTCTAGACTCACTCATATGAATTTTACTTACAATTTCTTGTTCTTTCTTGGATTTCTTTTTGCTAAATCTGGGCTTGTCAAAGTAGCAAATTAATGCAAATTCCCCAAGTGCTCCGAAAACATAGAAGAAGCTCACACCAAAGAATACATCGAGTGCTTTTATTGTAGAAACCTAAAATGAGAATATAATTTGGAAGATTTGCAGTACGGATGAAAATTCTCTAGTTCCATTTCGAATGCTGATCGTTTAAAATAGGTTGTCATTATAAACTATGCCTTCATTTTAGATTATAAAATTATTTCTTAAGGTACAGCAATTCATTTTGGTAAAATAATATTTACAGTATAATTTACCATAACATGAAGTACTACGAGCCAGTAAGAATGCAGGCTTTCATATAATTGGAGGTACTAACAGCCCTGTTGTTCTTCTTCCAGAATTTTGAGAAGTTCCAAATAAAAAAAATGAAACATGTATCCCATGAAATTTTTTATCGGTAGTTAAGTGGAATATTAGGTTATGGATTTTCTCAAATAAATATATATATTTATATATATATATATATATATATATATATGTACTGGTTATAATCTTAAGACTTTGAACATTTTTGAATAATATGTTAATGCGACATGTTTCG
>CABFPE010000218.1:993188-1012435 GCA_900660155.1 Hofstenia miamia | reverse complement strand
TATATATATATATTAATGGATATAATTCGTATTTCTGAAATATCATTAGTAAAAATTCAAAAGTGGAAATAATCTTAATTTTTGTTACACAAAAGAAGGCTTTCTTTGCTATATAATTAGTTCGAATTGTTGGCAATGCATATTTCAGCTTAATGGAGTATTTAGCACCTATTAATTATTAGTTATTTTTAACATTGTTTTTCTAAGATCTTTAGTTTTTAAAAATAATTCAAAGTGTTAATTTTAAATTTTGATTGCTCCCCTGATTGTTGACAGGGTTAATTTCCCCTCTACCTATTATTTGCATGGTCAAGGATAAACGTCGACATGTAGAATTCAATTAACTTGCAAATAAGCGAGAATAATTTTTCTTTATAATAGCGGTTTGTTTTGTTTCAACAATTTTCAAGCTCATATTCATAACACCTATAGCATCATACCTATCGCAATCATAATCAAAACTAGGTATAAATCCAAGCAAAAACAATCAAGTTAAAAAGGGATGAGTTCTCATTTGCATGTATGAAAATAATGAATTAATTTAAAAACTTCATCATACAATTTATAATACTGTGGTTTTCTATTCATAGATATCTGCAATCCATAACACGTTGTGTGAGGTATATTGCGCCTGTTCTTCGATAGCACAATGAAATCATTTTAAGACATGACTTTCACCTCCAAAATACGGGTGAATTCACAAATATGTGGAGAATAGGTTGATAAAAGTATTTAAAATATACATTTAATTTTGTTAACGTCGTTCCTCTGAAATTGTAATCATATTACATCCTCAAAGGAGTTTGTGCTTTCAATTGTTACTTATGTGTATTATTTGTTTTATAATGATTTTTAAAAAATAAAGTAATAGGCAAAATGCCTTCAATTTAAAATCCCAACAATTATTTATATCAGATTTCCCTACAGATGGAGCATTCCGTTTACAATACATTACAAATGTAGAAAACAATAGTTAAATAATTTATGCTTATATATCAAACTGGACCCACATATTTACTACTAGAATGTGAGCTGAACCTTTTTAATTTACCAATGTAGCCTGAATGCAAGCGATAACCTGAGGCAAACATGTTTCAAGTTTCAAAAGTGCAGTTTGCATGCATAGCAGGAATTACTTGATAAAGACAGAATTAGGAAACATCAATAATATTTGCTTCATCTTTGGAACACTGAATGGCAATGGACATAACTGCTAGATTGATGACTAGCGAAATTCAACCTCGAATAATGGCTTAGAGTTCATAATTTAGTTGCATGCATATTGGCATACAATTTTCTGCACATAGAGAGGCAGATAGATCGTTGGTATGAAATGCAAAACGTTTTATTAAAATTTACTTCAATATATATATATATATATATATATATNAAGGATTTCAAATTGTATTAATTAGCTTTGAGAAAATTTTTTGAAAATTTGTACAAAATCATTTGTTTTCTTTGGATAAACTGAACAGCTTAGAGTTTGGCATTATAAGCGATGTAGTTTCTAAGAAAAAAGCGTGGTTAACAATATTCCACAGGAAAGACACCGGGTTTGATTTTTTGATAAAAACAGGCGGGGCCGAGCCCGCGCTAAAATTGCAGCAAGCCAATGGCCCAGGGCTGGGCTTGCACGTAAATAAATGAATATGGGATGAGCCTGGGCTCAAAAATCAAGCTCGGTTCAAACGTTGTTGACAACCAATAAAGACATAGCATTAATGGTATACCTGAGATTTTTGTGCAAATAAACACAGAACTGTTAAATATTTGTCATTATTTCGTTATGACTAATAAGACATTGTTACCCATTTTGAGTGTAAAAATTATGATTCTAAATGTCACATGCACAATAAATCGTGCAATTAATATTTGATTCAACATCATCTGGACAGCAGTAGCCAACAGTTCTACCTTCTTCAAACTAAACCAGATACTTATTTGTAACAGGATTGTGCTTACAACAACATATCAACATTGAACTGCTGTCTAATGGCTTTGCTAATGTTCACCAATGAAACCACAATCAACCAGCAAGTAAGCCATATGGATTTTCCCCTTGTAGGTGTCTTTTACCACGGTACACTCTTCCTCTTTGCAATAAGCCCTGGTTCGGGTGCAATTGCAGACAAGAGTCATTGCCGCCTCTGGTTTTCTCAGCTGTGTTGGATGGTACCTATGCGATGAGGTCACATGCTTTCTTTGAATATACGAGTGCAATTATTTCCAGCATGACGGAGCGCTATGTCATCAATCACGGCTGAATAAAGAATGGCTAGAAGGTAATAACTTCAACATTTTGGATATTTGACCAGGCAGCTCACTTGATCTCCCCTCCCCCAATAAAAATTATATGAGAGAAAATTGCCATTATATTCCCACATCATAAGATGTGATTGACGTGACCAGGCGTGTGGGAGCAGCAAATTAATCCTGAGCTGACTTAAAATTGTTTTCTGTTAATGCTGCTATTTGGTTGTTGTACTTGCTGCAGAATATGGACATACAAAATAATAATTACTCACACGTTTGAAATGTTTATTTGCTGTTATATATGTTTTCATAACAAATAGTTACTTTCAAAATCATTTTTTTTAAATATTTTCGTATTTTTATTATGTCCAGTGAATTATTACATTGACTATATATATATATATATATATATATATATATATATTATGGAACGCACACATCACCAACTGCATAAATTTTAATCAACTTTACACAAAATGAAAAAATTCAATAATTCTAAAAGGCTTCAAATGTATATTAGAAAGAGGCTAAAATTTATGGTAAAAGATTAATATTGTCAATTCACTGAATTTTAAGAAAGTGTTGTGTGGGTAATTAGATTATAAGAAAACGCCTGAAATTTTCTATGATTTATTTATGGATATAGCTTTAAGTCAAATTGATACCATCTCAACTTCGTTAATAGGACCAACGCTATCGACATTGAGTGTGCACTGTACAATCACTGGCGGGCCTAAAATACACAATGAAGGTTAAGATTACAATAATTGGGTTTATTTATTTTGTTCTGAATGCAGTGGCTGAAATTACCGCACACAAATAATAGATTTGCAATAAAAAAATCATATAGCATAAATTTAACAAATGACACCAACAGATATATTTTTGAAAATGAAAAATCAGAAACTCTAAATCGGGGATGTTAAAAAATCTTTGAAATTTCGCCTGATCGATATTAGAAAGTTGCTAAAGCAGTGGGACAGAGATGCATTTACTTTAAAACAGAAAATAGCCTAACTTCACAAATATGGAATATGAGCTACAAACAAAGTAATGAACTTATAAATGTAAATATTGCTGAGGAGCGCTTAGTGGACTATAATCAAAATTCCTACGAAGCTTGATAATAACAAAGAAAATCTATTACCTCCATAGTTTGGGCGAAGTCTTTGATCATAATTCTTTTTTAAGCTGTCTAACATTTCTGTAACTGATTCCCTAAATTCAAAAATTAATTTTAGATTTATAAATGTAATATCAAGATATTTAGAGTTATCAAGGATATTTTCCATAATAATTATTTTAAAATACCTAATGTTTGTTTTGTGGAAATTTTAAGAGAATTATTAGTCTGTTATTGATTTGACACAAATCAAATTGAAATATTCTATTGGATAGACAGCGTCACGTCCTCGTAAACAACGTATTCATCCAATTTAACGACCAATAGATTATTACCACATATTACATACTAGTTCTTGCTTCATTAGCATTGTATACAAATAATATTGATCGAAGGCTTAAAGATGCAAAAGTCCTTCAATATGCAAAACATTCTTGTATAAATTAGATAAATTTGTTGTAAAAGTATTGGTAAAAAAAATTCTTAAAGACCAAATACCAATAACTAAATATTATTTCAAAGAAAACTTACTTGCTATGAAAAATAATGTAACCCTGTTTATAATTGTCTATGTTAATAGCAAAAATATACATTTAAGTCTAAGCAATGATATATCACCAAAATTTTTCTGTAGATACTTGGGTGTTGATATATAAAATAATTTTGCCTTAAGAAACAGCAAAAATTATTTGTCCAATATACTACATTAAAAACTTATGCATTATGCACGTGCTTAAATATTCACAAAAGTAAAAACTTTTCTATGAACTTTGTAATTTATATAATGAAAACCAAGGCATAAACAATAACTTTAATTAGCTCTAATACATCTAAGCACTAACTTCCTACAAGTAAAATTTTAAATATTGCCACCAGAATACATTGTTTTCTAAAAACAATTATGTGATTACATATACGCCCTATTGTATGGATAAATGGCAAACAAATATCACTACTTATAGCAAAGTAATCTTTTTTTAATGGAATGAAAATTCATAAAATATCATTGAGATCATAACTATTTATATATTATTACTACAAATATAAGTAACAAGAAGTGTATGAAATGTGACAATTATTTTTTGAAGCTGTCAAAATGGAATTTATCCTTATTTTGACTCTAGAATTAGTATGTACACCTGCTAAAAGCTCAATGCGCATGCTTTAATCAATTAAAGGGATTGCCGATGACGTAAACAGAAGGAGACATGCTTCTACCCCGGAAAGTGATGCATGTCAATAATAGATGAGTGTAAGGATCCTCAAAGCACTCTCCTTACTTGAAGGATCTTCAGGAGTTATTCATCACTCTGTAAACACTACAGTTGACGTACATTTTCAAGAGTTTGAATAATGATTATACATAACGAAGCCCAAGTGTTCCAAAGCTATATCTTATTAATTGCGCTTAATATCATAGTGCAAGAGGTGGAGTGGTCTTTGCACGTCCTTCCATCATTTATCTTGCAAGTGAAGCTCCTAGAACGTCAGAATTTGGGAAGTGGAATATTTATTTACTGTCAATTTCATGTCAATATAACAGCTATTTATATAAATATTCATCCTTAATAAATTATTGCTGTTTGATCAAGAACTAAGTCGTAACAACATAAATTGAACAGTCTTAGTAATTGGGATACTATTTTCACGTAGGATTCGAGATATTTGTGCATTGTGTTTAATAATTACTCAAATGATAAGTGTTAAATATCAATGCAATGTTATCGTGAATGTTGAAACGGACGCCCAATTCATTATTCATTTTAATATAAATTATAATTTTGCTTGGCAGAAGAATAACTTTTGATGAATGGCATTATATAGCTCAAAATCGTTTTTCAAGGACTCAATATTATTACCATGTTTCCACAATTGATGTTGGAAGCGATGCTGGACTCAATAAAGTCAAAAAATATTTTACCAGAGATCTTTCGTAACACAATAGCTAATAGTAGCAGTGTTGCCTTTTGTATATTCTAGTTTACTCTGAATTCTGACAAAAGAAATAACTAATAAGATTTAGCTATTATTAAACCACGTACCAATAAAAATGAGATTATAATACATATTTGGTGAGGAAACTGAGAACAACCAAATTTTGACAAAGTCTAACATTAGATGTAACAACCTTTAGTTCAGAATTCCACCTCCAACATTTTGCTTATCGCAACTACACTAATGTTCATTATGATGTAATGAGCAAACAATCTACTATCAGAAATAATTATTGAATTTTGAAAGTGAAAATGATCGAGTTATCGAATAAAAAGCCGACCAAAATACAACATGAATGTGCTTGATATAGTAAATGCAATTTCATTATGCTGCGATTTTATTATAAGCTTTCAAACCCTCAAAAATCAAAACCACTGTTTTAAGCTAAATAATATTAAAAAATATAGAGTTAATTTCCATAGGCACCTGCATTATTTAAAGTTTGCTAAAACATAACAATCTGCCTACTACACAACAACACAATATTGGATGTATTGATTTAATAAAATGTATCTACACAAGCATTTAGCATAATTTTGTAGATTGAATTTTGTAATAATATTGAATTGTAATAAATATGAGCTGCTTGGATCTTTATAGATTTCATAGATTTTTGCTTAATTTAGCGATCTTCGTGATTTTCTTTGACACAAAGAGAACATTAAATTTAATAATTTGAAAATTATCATTTAAAATGCAGTCTATGGATTTTAAGCGGAAGATAGACATGTGGCAGAGAGAGATCCTTGCTCAAAATATCTATATCAGTTTGTCTGTTACAAATTTGGTAAGTTATTTATTAGTTGCATATCAAATTGTCCTTAAAATATAACCTATAATTATTGAAACTTTGTAGCATATTTTTGAAAACACTGCCATACATTAAAAATATTTGCGTGTGCTTAAACTTTCAAAATAGATTTTGTTTGAAGTTCCAATCAAGCCGTCTGTACACGTTATGTTCCTATAAAAGCAGTCAATTAATTTTTTCAAATGCTTATAGCAATTGTTAATCAGAGTTTTGAATCTTTTGTAAATTAACTTTATAGCAATAGTTCCTGAATATCCCCAAGCAATATTGGAAACAGCATATGCAATTGGAATTCCTAGAATAGGTCACAAATATACAGATCTAAAATGTTGCATTCCTGTTTTCTATAAAATACATTAAATTGCTTCCAGACATTTTAACAGGTGGCGAGGAGTTATAATTTAAAAACAAATTGAGACTTCATATGTAAGAAAGTAGTAAGGAATTTTGTTTTTGCAGTTGACCTATTCAATTGGAAATTGACATAAAAAATGGATCAAGTTTATAGCTCCAACTATCCGTATTATTAATTGTGTGTTGATCATAGAAACTACACATAGTTTACAAATTTATGAAAATTTAGAACTTTATATGCACTAAAATAGGTTTTCAAGAGACTAAATGCTGAGTGCAAAGTATCTGTTTCATTAAGGAAATTTTTTAATCGCCCTGTAGATGACCTATTTTATCATTACAATCATATTGGATTCCACTTACTATCATGACCTTTGGATGAATGCAATAGGAATTTTATTCGCTTCATTTCCCAAAACTAATTTAGTAAAAGTGGTCAAGGACTCTCCCAACATTAGATTAAAACAAGGTTGTTCTGTTGATTGTAGTTATATTTCTATCGAGGAATTTACAATATTCCACAAATTTATATGCAGATCTTAGCGAATGTAACCTGGCCTCATTTTAACAAATGTTCAATCCCTTGTGTGATCCTAAAGATTTTAGATATGAATTTGTACTCCCTTATCTTAATTTTTACTAAGGTCTGTATATATATATATATATATATATATATATATGATGGTTGTGATACATCCGTTATTGTTGCATATTTTCAATAGAGAACGTTTGGGTGTTTAGACAACGTTCTACCTTCATCAACCTGATTTATTTAAACATTCAATTTCGAAAATGACCCTATTCGTTTGCAACGTCTCAAAACATTGATGTCTGTCCAATAATATTAACTTGATTAAGACATTTTATCAATCGACATTTAACTGTTTCTGAAGGTCCATTTCCAGTCGTAACGCACTGTCACTGGTGCAACTCAAAGAGTTAATTACCAGTAGGTCCCTAATCATTTATTTTCCAAATTGATAGCTTAATGCAAATTTGGAGTCTTTAAACTAAGTTTGTAGACGATAGTAAATTCCAACTGCAGATGGTTGCATGAATGATACAGCAATCGTTTCTATGCCATGAATTGCTATGCACAAAACTATGCAACTTTTAATATACAGAATTTTAAGTTTTCATGGAATGATATTCTTAATGAAATTATCTTAAAATCAATTAGCCTAACATTAAATAGCTGCTAGTTTTGTAGGCTTCTGCTATTTTAAATTCTAGGTTTCAGGGGTAAAATATATTCTCTCTAATCTAATCTAAAATCATTTCCAAAATTCTTGCAATATAAATAATAAGTACTAAACCATCTTGATCCATTGGCCTGGTGCATATCCCTTTCTTGAAATCAATTTCGGGACTGTGGAAGGACGACAATACAAATAGAGTCAATCTCAGAGTAAAACAGCATAAATATTGCAATAAAAAGCACAAAAGAATAAATTAAATAATACCTATTCCATGTCCAGCAACGAATAGAATATTTATTAGAATGGAAATTTAGAAAAATAGAAATTTTCAATGTTTGAACTTTGAACGCATCTCGACAGCAATTCTATTGATATCAAAATCCTTAAAAACAAAGAACTATTGACCCAAGTTTATTAATTCTAAAGAATTGAATTTCTTTATAGCGGTAGTAGTTCAATTAAATCTCTGCTAATTTCTAGTAGCGCAATATTAGAATAGTATTTGAAAATTTTCATATTTTATTGAAATGCTAAAATTTTTAATACACTATTTATCACAAAGGTTTTACAAATCACCAAATATTGCAAAAAACAAAAAAAACTGATTGAAAAAATTTAACTCTCCGGATGAACTACACCAAAAAATGACATGCGTTTGAAAAGATAATAATCACGCTAGAAAAATATGCAAAATTGATCAGAATTATGCATGAATGCAATATATATATATATATATATTGCAGAAATTCTTGGAATTTTGTTAAGAAGTAAATGTTATGTGTACATATGTACATGTAATTATACTATATTATTATATTTTAGAAAATCGAATTTCTCTTAGCAATTCTTTATCAAAGTAAAATAAATACTAGGCGCATAAATTATTGACTTGATTATTGCTGGATTTTATGATATTTGATTTACCACAATTACTATAATTGTGCATCTAGTCTCAAATCAATCCTCCGGGTGTCTTACAGTGTGCAACTTATCTGCTTAATTAGTACAAATGAAATGAGCTCTTTACTGAAAGGAGAAGCTTAGTATGTGCCCATGGTTAAGAATAGAAATATACCACTTTATATGTTTGGACATTGTTCTGTCCATACAATGCGTTCCTGTATAAACTAAGACATTTGCAAAATTTGTATAATATTTATACATACCACAACAACTTAAAAAGGCATAAAAATTCATACGCTTAAAACATGTTAGAAGAATAATGTAAATTTAGAAATATGGAAAATATTTATATATAATTAAAAACAAACACAATATATTTATATTCTTCATTACACAAACATTATAAAGAGAATTAAAAAAAAGCACTCAACATATTTTTCGTTATATATTCAATTCATATATTCAATGCACAATTAAAGACAAACAGTAACAAATTACAATTTTCGTCAGATATTAAATATTGGTTAAATTGAATAGCATCACTGGCCAATTTATTGCTTGTGAAACTTATTTCAAATTTAATGTTCTGTGTTCCGCGTTACTAAATGAGTATTGTTTGCTTGAAATTGAAATTATTGTATAAATATTTATAGATTCAAAATTTAAATTTTAACTCTAAATTTAAGTTTCTTAAAATGAATCACATCAATGCCTACTTAAATGCTTATAGTAGATCTTTATCATATGCAGCCTCAAAAACAGCGTTTTTTATGAACATTGAGAAATTTTGGAATTCTGAAAAATAATTTTTTTATCTTTTGATTTTTCACATGCAAGTAAACTTTGAGTAAATTTTTATTTGGCTTTGGGCATTATATGACAAAAATTATAATTTTCCATAAATTTGGATACTTTCGTGAATGAACAATTTTCTATAAATACTCTAAAATCCGTCACATATTAAAACAAACATTAGCAGCATTCAAAAATTAAAGAATGCATTTAATAGTAATTTGAAGTCAGGTAGAAGATATTTTGACAATTGCATGATAAGTTAGATATCCTGGAAATTATCTGCTGATCCAGTTAATTTGTGTAAACTCTGCCTTTGTGCGTTCAAACAATTTGCTTGCTGAGAAATGCATAATATATTTACATGATGTGTAAATGGAGTTTCCGAACATATTCTTAGTTTTCTTATTGAATCTCAAATAGTACATATGTATTTAACATTCCAAAAGACATCCCTTATAAATTAGCACACAACTAACAAAAATTACATTTGAAAATATTTAGTATAAATTTCTTAATTTCTGGACAAGGAATAAACAATACGTAATTATTAAGTATATTTTTTCTAAATATTCACAAAGCATATTTCAAGGTTTAATATTGCAAATGGTCAATATGTGATATTAGTGGCGGTAGGTAGAATTTTGGTTAGGGGGAGAAAGCTACTTTTCTATGATAATTAGACAGAGACTATGCTATTTAGCTTCTGCCTATTTTAAACGTCATAAGATTTTTGTAATTGAAATTGTCATTTTATATTCTAACTTACTTTCAGTAAGAAAAACAACAGACTCTAAAAACATTTATTACTATGCATTTTAGCCAACTACGATAAACTTTACTGATTAAATTATGAAAATTGTGGAAGTTTTTTTGAAAGATTGCACCCCACTTAAATAGCCAAGTGTAATACTGTGTATTGAAAAAGTTCAAAGTGTGAAACTAATGACAATACAATCCTATTTTTTAAATTTAACAATTCATCGTTTTATTTGCAACTTTTCATGAACACTTGTCGATTGCTGATTAAAAACAGTAATAAAAATTCAGGTTAAATTGGTTCACTTGGAAGTAGTCAATAATGCAATTGTGGCCAACAATTGCCATTTATATATATTATATTACATTTTGACCTTAGATGGCTAAAATCCTACATGTCTAATATGCTTGGAACTTTGCATATTTTCGTAGTTGTCTTATGATTTAGAAAATTCCAGTAATGTTGTAGGAATATATTTAATAATTCCTAATAATTTATAAGCAATTTCAAGAAATTTAAATGCATTAAAATAATATATATATATATATATATATTTGGAAAAATATAAAGTCGAATTTTTTACAAACTTAGCAACTTTTTTGAAATAACTATTATCATTAATAAGTATAGATATTGATACATGTTATTTTCATAGCGACTTTAATCTAGTTTTAAACCAAAACTTTAAAACTAAGAAAGACGCATGTCAGTAAGTTTCAAATTTAGCGGTTCACTGAATTTTCTAGGGGTTATTATTTCTTCAAATACATTAATTAGCCGCTATATTGATTTTTAAATTATAGGATTTACTAAGTACAAGTTAACAACATTATTGGAAATATATTTTGCAATTATATATTCCAGAATTGTTTAATAAATTCTTATACTAGAGTTGTAAATGAATCTAGATATGTTGACCCAACTTAACCCAACCAAATCCAACTCAGGTTCCATTCAGCTTTTAATGAGCTTAACACAACCTAAGGTTCTGTCAAAATGTGACCCAAAAATGATTCAACTAAGTTTCACACTTCTAAAGTGTCTTAGTGTATGCCAACATTATGTGAACGTGTTAGAAAAAAAACACACATAAAATGCAGTAAGAAATAATAATGCAAAAAGTTTAAAAATTAAGTGTTTATATATTGAAATCTAAGAAATTAAATACAAACAATATATAATTCTCTTGCAAGCCGGCCAGTTTTAGCTAACCCAATAATGACCCTCGTTATCTTAAGACATTGATGCAAGAAAAATATGTTCATTTTTATATAGTTTTTTATATTAAATCCAGTCCAACCCAGCCCAACTCAAGCTAAAAATTTAAAAGGAAATATGATTCAACCTATAGTTTGAGCTGAAGCAATCCATTGCTGATCTGCTTTCCAATATTTTTTGATAAATCCAAAAAATAAAATACAGTTTCACATGGAGCTAGTAATTGTATAAATTTTTATATATAACCCTAGTCCATAAGGTCAAAACTCGCGAAAGAGTAGGGTTCCGAAATGCATCAGTTAATATAGTCGAAAAACCTATAAAGAAAGTTATAATAAATTAAAGCATTAATAACCCAAAGGGAGTAGTAATTAAAAATATAATATAAACATTGGGATGTAGAATTAAAGGAGTTCTAAAGAATGGTGAAAAGAGCTAAGGAATTGAATAAGAATGAGTGGAGTACTGGCTATCTAAAGATATATAGTAGAAAGATATAATATATTGAACTGAAATACAGAGAAGAAAGCTATAATATATATAGTAGAAAGTCATCCAAATATAGTAGATGCACTATTTTTAGACGGCTGTCAAACTAATGATATATCAGAAAGCCCTCCAAGAATGCAAAATCATTATTTTCTTTCGGATCTTGATATAACTCACTATAGAAATAAGTTAAAATAATGGTCTAAAAGAGGCACTGTTCCTGCATGCTGCTTTGCACTTCAAGGTAGCAAAAGTAAGTGATTTGACCTTAACTAATAATTTTCAACTATTATGTGCATAATTTTAGAATTTTAATTTTGTCTTTAATACTTTATCGCTTTTTGGAAATCAGAAATTTCTCAAATGCTCTTTAGAGTCGTGAATTGTGAAATTATTAGAATGGAAAATGCTAGACGCTTGGATCAAATGAATGCAAATTTTCAAACATTTCACTTAAATAGATTTATTCTTTTATATTGAATTAGATTACAATTTATTAGCATGATCTTTTTGCCATTCTAAAATTCGTAGTTGCTAATTAAAAACATATCCCACTCAAAGGAAATCTTCACCTCAACTTGCTTCAAATTCTAATTTCAAAGTTTTCTAAAAGCTTGATTTAGAAAATGTATTTAAATGTTTAATTTATTTTTGAAATGTGTGTAATTTTCCATTAAGGCTTTTCAATGATCTGCTAAAATAAACACTACTGAGAATGCTTCAACTGTCACGAGGGTATTTACAAAACATGCAAATTAATAGGCCTAATTATTGATATAACCTTATGTTAAGCCTCATATTTTTTATCTTAGCGGATTGACTAATAATGTCTTTCACTCAATGAAGTTGTAAGAAAACAGCGTTGAAAAATCAGAGCAAACTAGTTGTTTCTATATTTTACCTAAGCGTATACAATAGATTCCAAAAAATGTTAATGCAATGTACTGGAATTTCATTAAATACATTGTCCATCTTTCCTCAGTAAGAATCAAATTCCACTCAAGTGAGCACTAAGCTTTATTTTTTGAATTTAATTTTTAATCTATTAAAAATATTCATGGCAAAATTCTAAATAGTTTTCAAGAACTTCATTAGAAATAATATTTCAAGAACTTCATTAGAATTAATATATGCATTTTTTATGGAAATTTTTATTCATATTTGAATTTGATGGGAAATGAAATGACCAGGAATGCAAGCATGACGTTGGAACAAATTGGTTGACAATCCGCAATTTTTTTTTCATAAATTTCATGATGTCATGGAATACCTGCTTTTTCAATTATGATTTCGAATCTGAGTATAGTTACTTGGGCACTAGGGAATAAATATTAATTTTTGTTTAGACTTTTAGTTGCATAGAGTGAAAAAGATTGTTTTTGTTGTTTTGTGTTTACCATTACATTTTTTAACTGCTGAATCACTGTGGTGCACAGCTCAATTGTATTTGAAGTGCACAAAATTCAATTTAGTGGGACAACTTCCCTCGATATGCTCTCTTAGCTACGGTTAGATATAGTCATAAATTTAAACATTTATTACCTGTTGCCGTTTATCTAACAATTTCAAAAACGTTTAAATTTTTATAAAAGAGGATTATGCTCAATAATGCATGGGTATCAAAGGTGCGCGCAATAAAGATTTATATAAGTTTGAATAACTTAATTGTAGTTAATATTTTAAAAAATTTAAACATTCCATCGTTACTTACAATACATCGAATAGTTAAAATTGCAATACTTTAAAATAACTGAAGCATTCTGTAAGACTCTATTCTTATCGAAAAATTATTCAAAAATGGCATAAAATAGAGCATGCAAAGCATTTTATTGTTTCTTCTATCATAATTTGCTCTTCGGGTAATTTTTGGATTCAGACATCCTGCATATTTCCGGATATTCCTTAAATATCTAAGAAATTTATTCAAAAATCCATAATTAGGGCGTTTTTAAAATATTTTGCCTTGACTTACGCATTCAAAAAATCATCATTGCTATGAAGTTGTGAACTTAACACATTTCATATATAAATGACAATTAAAACGTTAGATTCTTACTTATAAATTCTAGGTATATTCTTTCTAACACTCAGCTGTTTTTTTGTTTTTCCATCATGAGCAAACTTTTATTTCTACGTTATGAATGCAAAATTTCCTTGTCATTAAACTATATCCAAATTATTTCATGATTATATATGCAATGCAGTGTGAAATTACTTTTAAATATTTGAAGATCTTTCAATGTTCACCCACAGATACTATAGCTTATTAATTTGTTAAATTTAATTTAAAAATATCTTTTCTTTCATTTTTTCCTTAATTTATCATGATTTGCATTAAAAATGAATTTCTTTTATTATATCATTTAAAAAATTAATTAAATTGAGTGCCTAATTAGACGTAGATTAGCATGGAATAATTTCTGCATGCTTGCGCACCATGAAGATGAGACGTTGTCACTCAAATTCCATATATTTGTGAAATTTTTTAACGACTGTCTATTGCTTAATTTAATCAGTTTCTAAATAATTATGAAATTGACTTGAAAAAACTAACGAAAGCATAATATTTTACAAACTATGTACTGCATACAATGAAATGTAGTCTAGCATTAATGTGATCCAAACATTCAAATTAAAATCCAGAAATTTTCAGTGTATATATATATATATATATATATATATATTCAATTATATACAAATATACGGATACAAGATTTTAAAATATCTACAGGGAGGAACTTGCAAATAAGATATGTGTGCTCTAATTATTCTGCCAGACAGTTCCAAAAATATATTTTGCATGAATATTAAACTCATACATGAAATTCAAGACAACAATTGGAATTGCGAACGTAAAAATTTTTCGTAAATAATTATTGTGACTTTCTACCTGAGGAAAATCGCAAAATGTGGGCATTGAATACAAAAGTCGTAGTACCCATGGCACGTATAGTATATATACTTGTACACATATTTATATATATATATATATATATATATATATATATGTATATGTAAGGAATATGACTAAATTAACATTTTGAGCATTTTTGCATGTATCTAATATATAATTAATGAGTAGAGTGCCTACTGATCTACTATCACGGTTTGGTCGATATAAACAAATCCAGACCAGCAAGATTTAAAATAATTATTTCCAAAGTATTTACTCTTTGGCGCAAATTAAGCTTTTCTGTGATAACTGAAAAATCATGCACATGAAAATTGGAGAAAGTAATTATATATTATGATTCATTTCTAAAACATCCTGATGATGCTTACATATTTAAAGCAAAACGTTTTAATATAACAAACGCAAATGAGTATCAAAAGAAGATAAGCACATTCACCAAAAACAGAAAGAAACAAATGGAAAAGATGGTTTTGCATCCGCAATATGTTCATAAATCTTTACGAAGCCTTGAGTGTTGTGAGACTGCGGACTACTTTTGTAGAAATGATACCAACAGGTTTGATAAAATTGCATCTGAGAATGAAACAAGGGATGTTTTTTATGAACCACATACATGTGATATATCAATTAAACACCAAAGACATGACACCCATCAAGCTAAATATTGGTTCAAGTAAAGCTTCAAAAGTTTAAGAACAACTTAGAATAAATGCAGTAAATGTGACTACGCCATCCGAATCTGGTATTTATAAGGCTATGATCAAGAAGCAATTGAAATAACAGAGCAAATGAAAGAAAATCTAAAACGTCAGCAGTGGGCTTTGCACGTTAATGGCAAAATTATCAAAACAAAGAAAGTAAAGTAATTGTGCTTAAAAATTCAGAAAACAAAATGAAATTGTTTCTTTTAAAACTAGAAAATGGCTCTTCTAAAGATATTTTTGAAGGAATAAGAAATTTTTTGAATGAGTATAATTTGAAGAATTCAATAAAAAATTATAATAACAGATACAACCAATGTCAATAAAGGAAAAAGAATTAGATTGTCGTACTTCTGCAAGGATATTTTCAATCCCTGGGTTTTGATGAGGCACAATACATTGGGCGTCAACCCCATATTTAAAATCAAGCCTTAAGGCATGTTATGAATCAAGAATTAGGTTGTGCTACCACTTCTCTTGATATTGTGTATAAATTTATTTCAAAAATTGCAGAAAATTACAAAATGTTGGTCAATCAATTTGTTCTGAGGAGCCTTGATTTAGAGTAAACTTTCTCTCTATATTAAGACAATTTTGATGCATATGTGGTAGCTATGCATTGTTTTCTAATGTTAGATACAAAATATTACTTGGATAGAAGATAGGAATTTTTTATTCTTCTTATTACAGTCCTACAAATATTATAGATTACATGGTGTTTATCCTAACATCAAATTTCAAAAACTACCACCCTTGTTAAATGCTTGTTGGAACAGTCAAGGTGTCTATGCTGTTTTGGGTCACAATTTACTAGATGAAGAAGTAAAACAAACTCTCAAACTATTTTGAAATTTTTTTAACTGACACCTGGAGTAATATTTGTTTTCAGACACACAAATATAATTCATCTAACAATGAAGACTTGGCTAATTCAGTTCAAAATTATCCAAAAGCAGCAACAACTGTGAAATATTTCCGGAACAATGATCCAAGTCAGATTGAAACACAACGTAGCAACATTTGTGCTGAAAGAGCTGTGAAATCAATGCAAGATAATCATGCCTATATCAATGAAAAACCTAGCTTGGAGTTTATTTTTTAAACATATACATGTAAAAGTTGTCAATTTTTGAAAAGCAGTTTGGTTGAAATGGTATTTTATTAAGTGCTTCTATAAAAAATAATGTAATAAATTTAACAATTTATCCATATACATTTCCTTAATTCGATTATGCAAATGTAGAAATTAATTTCGATGTAAGTTTGACAGGCAATAAAAAATAACAAATTTATTTTTGGGGAATTTTTTGGATCAAATTAACACAATAATATATTTTTGTGAATTATGGTAAGAAAGTCACAACTTGGTGCTATGGCCACATGCAAATAATTTTTTGTCATAAGTCTCATATATATGTATATATATATATTCATGTTTGCTTAATGTTAGAATAGACCGGTTTCAATTTTAAGTCATTTTCAGTATACCAATAATGCGGTAATAAATATATTATAGTAATTTCCACGTATATTACCACATTGCTTAGCAGCTTGTATCCCACGAACTATTCCAAGTATTTAATTTTACATTGGATTGTTGTTTTTTCATGCACTTCGCATTTTTCTAGTGTCTTGTCCTTCTATTTATTAACATGATGATTATTAGACTAAAATTTGGGAGAAGAAGGTAAAAAAATGTGGGTTGCGGGCAGAGCTGATATTTGAAAAATTAATGAGCAATTCTTCAGAAATAACGTGGCCGATAGGGTCAAAAAATATTTTTATTTAATGTTCTTTGCATGAATTTTAAGCCAGTAAAATTTAGTTATTTGTTCTTCTGAAACATCAATTTGATTAAATTATATTACTTTAGAAAGAGTTGTTTCGATAATGCAACTTTTTTATTCATTATGAGATTGTTATCTAAGATGCCTTTTTGCCTTTTACTACCATAATATGGTTGTTAGCTGAACGATCGTTTTTAGATATCAGCATTTACTGAATTTTCACTAATACAATTTTATTGGTCTCCCAAATAACACCTACGTATATTGAAAATTCTGTACCGCCCTGCTGGGCATTGTTCTGACAATTTACAACTGATTATGATTGTAGATGTCTGTTATCCGTTAACCTAGAAAAAACATGTTTTCCTCAGTTGAAACGCAGATTTCTGGGATATACACATTGTTATCAACTTTCGAGTTATGTTGTGAAATATTGATATTCTTTAATTAACATGGGCACTACCCAAATATGGACTCTAACTACCGCACTTTTATATACTAGTATTTATTTATAATTTTTTTAACGAAAATCTACTTCATTTCAAGATGTGTAAGTATCTCACGTACAATCATTCAAAAAACAAGGAGTAAAAATATAGCAAGTGATTCTTTTTGAAGAGCTATTTGGATTTCATTCATCTAGATCTGAAAAGGTAAGCAATGGTCTAGGACATCATCATGTTATGGGTGTCGTAGAAAGTGGATACTAGGGACAACCTTATCCGCTTTGTCGCAGACTTCTACTGGATTTATTTTTCTGACTGATAATAAATTTTTTAGAACTTTTTTTATATTTTGCTTGCATTATTCCCATTATTTGAATTATAAACTTTATTTTATAAATCATAAAAATATATAATTAGAAAGTGGATACTAAGGTAGTGTTTTGCATTTTTAGATTTAATGCTGCCCGTGCCCGCCCTGTGCCCGTTTATCCTCCAATGCCCGGTGCCCGCCTGCCCGTTGGAATTGAGAAAAACGTAAGATACTACGAAATTTAATCAAAATACGCAAAAGAACTATACAATTTTGTCTTTTGGTGAGAAACTTCTTACGACTCCTATAAAATTTATGAATTCTGTCAAAATCATGCCGAGATTAATGTTTTGCATTTGTAGATTTAACACTGCCTGTTCTCGTCCTGCTCCCCATATGCTTTTTAAGGCTCGCATCTAATAATTTGAAACAACTTATGAAAATTCAAATTAAATGTCATAAAGTAGATTAACAAATGTGCTATATAATTTTTTGTTTTCTGCAAAACCAGTCCATCCATCACGCACTTAAGTTCTGTAGGTGAAAAGCCGTGATAACATCATAGCAAATTTTAAACATATGCAACATTTTCAACAAAAGGTATAGTAATGAAACAAATTTCATAAGAAATTCAATAGAATATATATATATNACATATGGGAAAAATTCTTAAGAAAGTATACTTCATTACTAACTCACTTATGTTTGTTAGTAGATTTATAAGTGAAAACACGCGTTGGTATATATATTTTAAACATATATTGTCAGCGTTATCACATATGCTTCATCGGCATGGTTTACACATCTGAATAATTCACAAAAACAAAAACTGAGAGGAGCACTTAGGCATGTTTCTTCCTCACTGCGTTTACCAAAAGAAGATATTATACACGAATGCAACAATGCCCTCACAGTTTGTTTCAAAAACTCTGTATATATCATATCTAACAATAAGCATCCTCTTCACCGCATAATGTGCAGCAAAGAAAGTAACTCACATATGTCTCGGGCATCTCAGTAACACTTTATATTGCAGGATGTCTAGAAGACAGAATTCGTTTACTGTGCTTGCACGTCAATATCTGACAACAAATACATTACCAATTGCTTATAATAAATGAATATTACCTATTGCTGTTTAGTTTGCAACCTTTCCTTTTTATCATATTGATATATATATATATATATA
>CABFPE010000218.1:928835-968285 GCA_900660155.1 Hofstenia miamia | reverse complement strand
TATATATATATATATATATATATATCATTCGGTGAGCAAGCCATAATCTCATTTCAACTAAAGAGGTAATTTATTATTTTTCATTGCTTACTGTTCATATACTTAGGGCGAGGAATCATAAAAAATCAATTTTTTATTAAACCGTTCTGTAACTTTAACTAAATAAGTGTTCAAAATATAACATGTGCTCCCTTTGTTTTCACATGTGTGCCATTATTAAATGTAGCTGAACAAAATATGTGTTCAGTTGAAGGAGGAAAGTTTTAATCTTTTATGAGACTTTGTTAAATGTTTCATGGGAATTGTTGTATACCATAACAATGGATTTTAGCTGTAGTAATAAGGCTTATGGTATTCAAGTTTGTGCATATTCCCTCATATTTTTTCTACATATTTGCCCATTTTTATTTCAGCAAAAAAAGATTCAACTTGTGTTAGACCTCTGGCAGAGAAAGAAACAAGAAAACTAACTAAAAATATAAAACTTGTCAAAATTATTTGAATTTGCGTAAAAAAAAATGTATTGTTTTACTGAATATCCAGGGTTGTAGTTGGACGTGGGATGTGATGGGACAAGAAAAGCTGTCCCACTCGTCCCATGGGACCAAATGTTGCCTAAATGTTGTTTCTGAATGTGTGTTAATACAGGGTTGCATGGAAAAAAATATTTAGGGTTTTAGACACGTTTGAAAAGGTGTTTAAACAAATGTTTTTTCATTGTTTTTCATCATTTTTTTTCAGAATATTTCGGCACCTTTGTATCAAATGATCTTATCAGCTTAAAATAATATTTTGAGAAATTCGCACTTTTTTGTTTCTTATCTTTAAAAATTAAGATAATTTGTTGTGTTGGGACGGGGAATGGGATGAGACAAGTCTGATGTGGGATGGGAATGGGACAGAAAAATCTGTCCCACGACAAGCCTGTGAATATCATTAGCGAAAATGTGCCAACGTAAATCTTGTAAACCTAGAACAAACATAAACGCTCTCATGAAAATAAGTGTTTTATATAGGGTCCCATGAGACCCGCATTCATATTATGGAGAATTTTGAAGTCTTTATGTGAAATAAAAATTAAATTTAGCAAATATGAACTGAAATTAAGTTATATATTGAGATTCGTTTGCCTATATACGTGAAAGTGTCATCGTGCAAATTCTTTGGAAGTACACTGGAGGAAAGTAATAAACCTTTCATTAATGAAATTTTCATACGTGCATTATGATATATCTTAAACATTCTTTACTGGCTTCTAGCGAAATATTATTGGCATAAATTTTGTATGTAAAATATCAATAGACATTCTATTATTTAGTCTCCTAATTATCCATTTATGAGGCGAATCGAAAAACCATGTACAGGAAATGCTTTGGACAAAACCGAAGCAATCCCTATGAATCATGAAGTTTCCCTTTGTAATCAACACTAGTTTATAAACTATAGTAAATCAATATATATATGACATTCCTACTTTGAACTTTAACTTTCCTTAGGAAAAAATATTTAACCTAGTCTTTTCAAACTTCAGACCTCAACAATTAGGCTGTTAATGTGATAAATTCCTCGGTTGCTAACGATAAAAGTTCTGCGAATTTTAATGAAAATGAAATTTAGCCACAGAATTAGCAATTATTCAGTACAATATAACTTTGAAGATCTGAATTTTCCAAAATTTTGAATAGGCTTATTCATTTGCATTTAGATTAAAACCATCACTGGCTATAGAACATGTGCATAAAAATATTTTAAACCAATGAATAGCAATTGAAATGATTTCACTGTGGTATTTTTAATGTTTGAAACATAAATTTTGTGTAGCTAACATATTACTTCATGTTGTAAATCAGAGTTATTAATAATTGATTTGATTCAAAGAAGAAAATTATTACATTGCAAGCATTTAATATGGAAAATAAAAAATATTATAAAATACACTTGCTATACAATATTGTATTAAAATATTTTCGTTTTGCTTTCATAAATATTGGCCAAAATGTGTTAGCAGTTATAATGAGTTTCATATTAATTTAGCCTTCAATTTTTTTCAGAAACTCGTCTTTAAAATTTCATAATGTACAATATGCAACTATTGATATTTTAAACAGGAATTAAAAATCATTATTATTATTTCATTAATCTTTTTATTGGAGCTATATAAGAATTCAAATTATAAATTATATGTATTGTAAAATTTGAAATATAGTTTCCATTTGCATTCCAAATGAACTAATAATTAAACTATGTGTTAAAATGTCAGTTTTACGTTTGTGCTTTATGACACACACTGTGAAGATTTCTGGCTTAAATGAATTTTTGGAAATTAGACGTGACAACCTAAATTTACTACGTCATTTTTAATAGAAAGCCTATTAAAATAAATTAAAACAAATGGTTTCTTATTTAAGTGAAGATTTTTACAGTATGGGAAATTCATTTGCTTTTAGGAAACTTCCAATTTATACATCTTGAAGTAGCTGTAAGAAAGAGTTGCTTTTCAATCAAATAATTTGTTTTCGATTGTCTAGATTTTTATGTTGCTAATAATTTCCTTAAGTAATCTAAATATTCGGAAAATATATGGAATATCCTCAAAAATGAAATAGTGTACAATTTGTAAGCAAAACAGATTTGGATTCCAAAAGTAGTTGAGAAAGTATTTCCTAAAATCCTATATGCAGTTGATTTTTTATGTTATTATATTAGACAAGGAATGCTTATAATATTTTAAGATGTAACTGCAAGATATGTGAATATGATTGAATTAATATACTTGCAACATGTAGGAGTTTATATATACAAACTATTAATATATATAATATTATATAATTATATATATATATAAATCCATATTTTCCTGTTATGTATCAAAACGTATATTTCTAGGGTGATAATATATATATATATATATATATATTTGAAACAAATTCTTCTGAGATTTTTCATATTTGAAATTAAAAAAAAATTTAAAACACATATATTAGACCAGTTTCTTTTCAGTAAAATGGTGGTGATATTTTAAAAAGTTATGTTTAGATGCATTATATTAGAATAATTTGGAGATGCTAATTTCCTTCTGTCAATTTAATACTCATTGTTAGACAGGTCAGGTCGGGTCACAGGATAAAAATTGAATGAACATCTCTGTGAACATCAAAACATAGTTCATGCTCAATATTTTAGTTCAAAATTTCCTAATCCAGGTGAACTACCTTCATCAAAATATATTCATTATTTGAATCTTGAATCATGATTGAAAGAGCTTCATCACCAACTTCCTCAATTATTTATAAGCAACATTAGAGATTTGAAAGGAGAGTTGCATGTATGCAATCTAAGATATAAAATGATTTGACAGTATTTTTAATATTTGTTAGACTAAATAACTTGGGGTGACAAAGTTACCCCATATGACAATAATCATAAAAATGCAGTTAATATTGTAAATAAAGCTGCTAAACATTGCTGCTATTTTGCATTATTAGGCATTTAGGTTGAACTAAAAATTCATAAGTTTTTGTTTATTTACCGGAATTGCCCGTGTTTCAGCAACGTAATTAAAGACTGTGGGGTTATAGCAAGAACGCCTTGTGTTAAAGAAGCACCCCAAACGACGTAGAACGATTAATATAAAAATTATACCAATGCTAACGTCTTTTAAAATATCTTGCATTTTAGAAAATAAAGACGTACTTCCATTGTCTATGCATCATCATCATCCAAAGAAAAAAGAAAACTTTAAAATTTGTAATGAAAACAAAATTTACAAAAATAGAAGCAAATACGATCAATGCAACAACAGCTAAAATTAAACTATTAAATAGACAGAAAGAACTTAACATCTCCAAATTATTCCAGCATAATGCATCTTAACATTAAACTTAACTTTTTAAAATATTACCACCATTTTACTGACGAAGATAGACTATCTATCGAAACCGGTCCAATATATTATGTGTTAAAATTTATTTTATTTTAACTTCAAATATATATATATATATATCTGTATGTATGTATATATATATATATATATATATATATATATTTATTTGTTAAATTCTTTATAACTTCACATTTACCTATGCGAATAAATTGTTTTGAATCTTAATTGTGATAGTTGCAAAGTGTTATTAAAATATTTTCCTGGTTGTGAAATCTCAGATATTGATAGATGAACTCAACAAAATAAAATGAACGCTAAATGAACTTAGTCTTAATATCCCTTAAGTTTCCATGTACAGAATGTATATTTCATGTTATATCAACGCACAACTTTTTACACGACTTTTTGAGTATGAGGGTAAAAATAAATTGGTCATTTGGTCAGATAAAAATCAATTACAACTATTTGAGGCACTAAAAAGTTTCTGAATTTATTGGGAACTAATTGGTCCATGAAAAAAAAATGTTTAAGCGAAACATCAGCATAGACTAACACGTTCTGAAAGAAAAATACATTGCTATTTGTGTATTTGTACTTACAAACTATGACTTTAGTTGTCGAAATTAACCTAGTCTTTCATGGAGATTTGCTTCATGGGTACGAGGTATGAACAGGACCTGATTTACAGCGACAAAATAACAAAGTTGAAATGGACCGCTTAGTATCAAGTGGCAGTTGTTTCGGGTCATTAGTTACTAAATTATTCTACTGTGATTATTAATATTTGCACAAAAAATAATACAAAATCCGAAGAAATTTTAGAAATTTAAAAAAACTTAAAATGAAAAAGAATTCATCTCAATATACTAAGCTGCATGCAATGCAAATATTAAATATCCTATGATTAATACTAACATTTAAGCAACACTAGATTGATGTCACGTAAAAATTAAATTATTTTTCACACATGCACAAAGATATTGAGTATTTGAAAATTTTGAATCTGCCCAGATTTTGCTCATGCAAGATGGTAAGAAAGGCTTCTTTTAATAAGCTTTTTTAAGATAATGACATCTATGGAAGTCTAGGCTCTTATATACGTTTTCTGCGATATCTAATTCGATGATCTCAGTCATTATCAAGCTTCTTATAGACATGGGAATGAACCATCGGGCAATAGATCTGAAGAAAAGTGGGTAAATATTTTATTCGTTTTTCAATTTTTAGCTTTAGGTACTTTTGCATACATACCAATGCCAGTTGGTGCAAGACATAATAATGAAACAATTCTTGTGGAACTTGGATACTCTGGTCCATAAATAAACTCCTCCTCGCATTAGTATTTTGTGGTGCGTTTCAATAAACCTCATCCCATAATTGGGCATGAATTTGCAGTAGTAGACCTTTAATTCACATTGAGAGATATATATTAATCGGAATCACTAATGCTATATGTGCTCTTTGAAATCAACAATTATGATTGTATTAAAACTGTCATGCAGTCATTTGTTAACAATGAACTGTAGAAAATTTGGTTATTTCATCTTATGAAATATAAATGAATCTTATCCATTATCACTATGCATTCTTAATTTTTTTGAAAACTTTTTATGTATTTATATCTGTAGGAAAATATTTAATTGAATCCTATAAAATACATACATTTTGCAAATATTTTGCTGATTTGGGAATGACTTAATTCGGAAAATAACGTTGTCACTGCGATATGTAGATATGTCTAAGAAGCATAATGGTAGTTAAGCAATTCATAATTTTCTGATATACACAATAGTGCAAAATCCTGGTGAAGCACATGAGAAAAAGTTGCATATAAATCACTTCAATTAAGGAAACGGTGGAGTGTATTCACATCAGGCAAAAGCTGATTTTTGCATACGAATATTGCATCCTATGCCAGGGGGATATGGTACAACCAATTGTCATACGGAACTAGTGGTGTGAGTAGATATGGAACAGAAAAATATTATCCCATTAGAAATAGGCCCTTTGCTACAAGCAGACGAGCCGAGCCAAGCTTGAGCAGAGTATTGGATATACAACGAGCCCAAAACGAGACGTTCTTAAGCAAACCAAATTTATAGTGCTGCTTGTTAATTTGATTATGCAGATTTTTCTTATTTTTTCATTCAATAATCCTTACTTATAATCGTATTTTAGAAATGTTTATTAAATAATAGGAAAAGCAATTGAAAAAATTCTGAGAGCACAATATTTTAAAAAAAAATACCGAGCTGAAACGAGTCTCATTGAAAGATTTTCTGTGGCAAACCGAGTCGAACTTACTCAAAATTTAAACGAGATGAGCCGAGCCGAGCCGAGATTAGAAATTACTGTTAGTTGACAAACCTGGCTACAAGCATGACAACAATGCGGCAATTTGAATACAAAATATTTCTGCAAATTTTATTGTAAATTATTAATTGAAAGAGCGGTAAACGTCATTAAGTATTGTATTAATAATAATTGTATTATTAATAATTGAAATCGCGGTAAATTTCATTATTTATTTGTATTGTTTAGTGTTAGCACTTTTATCAATTTTTTAAGAAAATAGTTTTATGTTGGATGATTAGTACTTTTAAAAACTCGATCTATATAAATGTTTTAATTGCATTGTACCATTTTACTAAATTTCTTAGCTTAATTTATAAATTGACAATATATGTCCGTTATCTCATAAGTCAATTAATTAGTTAAGAATGTCTTTCTTCAAGTTCAAAAGCGGATTTGGAGCAAAATATTGTTTCTGTGTAGATCGAGTGTTAATAAGAAAAAACGAATAAGTTTTATAAACGAATCTACCACAATAGTGATTATATATTCATAGATAACTACAAATTGAATATTGTTTAGCTTATCTTTTGCAGAATTGATCATTATTAAGTAATGAATATCATTGAAATTTTCAATTGATTCAAGTAAGTAGCAATATCGGAACAAAGATTTCTGTTTAGAATAGAAGGTAGTTTGAAAACTAAAGGATTTCGCCTTAAGTTTGATATATTATATATTTAATCGATGTTGATCTGCTTATTAGAGTACCTGAGTTTTGGGCTCATTTTGTACATATTTAAATACAAATTTTTGAGAATTTGTGATAATGGATTTTTTGGATTACTGAGAATTTGAATTGAACGTGAATTAAAAAATTGTAAAATTAGTTAATCATTAAAATGAATCTCTAGAAATCACCCAATAATTCACTTTCTTATGGGAATTGCCTCGTTTGTAAACTGATGATATCTAAGTGCCAAGAAGCGATGATGAAAAGATAGTTTCATAAATTAGGTCCCTACCCATTTCTACCAGCTTTACACTATAGTCATCCCTACTCTCAATTTTTTTTTATTTAATTTCTGAAAAATTGAATACATTAAGCACACAGAACAAAGAAGTTAAGCTATATTTATATTGGGTTCTGGAGTTTTTGGATGCAGCAGACCACGTTCTTTTTGCGCTGCTTGCTGATGAACAGTGTGATTTTGATGACATAAAATAGTCTGCAAAACATAACTGTATCAAAATAATTATAGCCTTTGTCTTGATTAAACTTATTTCTAATATTTCCAAACATTGCGATTTCACTATCGAAGTTCAAAATTTTGGTTTGCAATGTGCAAATATTTTCCCTTCTTAAGTCTCACATATTTCATTTCTACACACTTTACAGTTCAATTTTAAAACTAACGAATTCAAATTAGAAATTACTGCATTCAAATTAAAACATAAATTACTAAATTTAAAATAAATACCAAACTATTACTTAATTGAAATAATGAAACTAAGTAACAAAACAAACTATGAACTAATATGTTTGCTTTATTCTCCATACAGTAAATCATCTTCAGATATAAATCTTGTGAATAGCTTCGGTACATGCCGCAAAAAAATGCATGAATAGAGCCATCATGATTATCCTTAAAAAATTAAAATTTAATCAGGAAATACAAATTTGAGCTTATTCCTAGAAGTCTTTCTACAGTATAGCAATAAGCTTTTGGAAGAAAATGTAAAACAACTTTAAAGTATTTGGCTGCCAAACTAAAACATAATCCTCATGTTGCAATAGACGTATCAACAAACGCAGTACTATGACATTTGGATGGAGCCAACTTTACACTAAGAAATAGGCCAAGTGAAATTTGAGCATAAAATGCTATATTAACAGTATGAAATTAATTTAAATATGTTTTGCAAAATGCTTTAGGGAAGGTCGATTTGAGGCCAATGCTGCACAACTACATTGCTAAATGCCTTTATCACAGATTGGAATTTTTGGTCCTCTGTCAAATCGAGGACCAAGAATCTCAATGAATTTAGGCATACCCAAACCGATATGACTGTTATGAATCAAATGAAAGATATTGTTGAAAATTTAATCAAGTATACGATGGCCCTATTCATTGAATTCGTTTTTTCAACATGTATAGAGGCAATACACAAAATATATGGTTGGAAATGTTTTACTGTATGGAAAATATAGTAATCTTTATATTAGTTTATAGTTTTTGTTTTATAGATTCATTTTTTAAAAAAGTCATAGTTTAATATTATAAATTGAATATTTGAATTTAAATGCGGTAATTTTTAATTTGAATAGTTTATAATTTAAATTGATTGTGTTATGCTTTAATTTGAATGCGCTAGTTTTAAAATTGAACTGTAAAGGATGTAGTTTTATCAATGGCCTTATGACATCTTCAGACCCTATTTATCCCACACTCATGCCCATAAAAACTATACTAATATCCATTTACTTCAGCCAAGAAGCCTCTAAATTTGTAATATCGCTGGAATTACACATTCCCATCTTGCCATTCAACTCTGTAAAACTTCTCTCTAAACTGTTCTCATTTTACAACAGCTAATTGGTATTATATACAAAGTCATTAACAAAATATTTACAAAAACCTGAAAACACTAAACTGGCCGATACTAAAAACTAGCACTGATGTTACAAATTAGACCCATCTACATGTACACAAACATGCCAATATCCATCGACATCGATGTCTTTTTACAACAATCTACTACAATAAGCGCTAAATCTGAGACAATGAAGGCTCCAAAATGATGTGAATTTGAAGATTTACAAATGCAAAGCACTAAACTATTGGATTATTTCTTATTCATCATTTCAATCACTGATTTTTATGTAGTCTTCAAAATTCAGTATCATAGATGCACTCTAGCCATCGTAGATATTGAATAATGAATTTTAGTTATTTGTTCTATTTCTTGAAGTAGAAAATCTTAAAAGGTAATTCTTAAGACATATTTGAATGTCTTGCTATTAGATCACTTGTTTATTTCGTTGCATTATTACATGAATAAAAGAGAATTGACTATCAAATGCCAAGCAATGTTGCTGTATCGATGTCGATTCGTCATTTTGAAAAAAATGTATTTTCGATATGGTTTTTGACATATGTACATTTTTTAATTATTCATTTACTCTGGTAATGACATTTCTCATATCTTTAAGGTTTGATAACTTTTAAGGGGTGAGATTATTAAAATTTATATTTGAAAGTAGCAAAAAATTTAAGTTCTTTATCATCATTAGATAATTTAATGAACGTAGCTATATCTTAGAAGCATACTTGAAATTAAAAAGTTATACATTTAAGGGTTAGGGTAAAAATATATCTTACAAATTCCATTAGTGATTTTAAAAAATACTGTGCTTTAACAAACTATAGCATCTATTCATTTACTTTCTGTAGATGTATTAACCTTAGTATGAAAAAATCCTAGAAATTTGGTATGCAGGGGCAGTAATTGCTGTTCAATATCGTAAATAGACCTCTTCAAGCATTATAAACAATAAGCTTAGCCTATATATTCTATATTTGTCTAAATATGAAATGCAATATCCATATTTTGCTATTCCCAAATTAGGAATGCATTTTATAAATATTTTTATTCGCGTTGAACCATTGGCGAAAATAAGCAATTTTAGTAGGAAAATTGAGATAAATATGTCAAAAATGACATTTAGATTGGTGCAAATCAACACAAGATTTTAATTTTGTCATCAATGATTTGAAATTTTTAAGTAAAAATAGTTAATATTCTATTTACAAAATACTTATTTTTTGTAACTGTACTCCCTTTGTAGCCTTAAAGGTATAATTCTTTTTCATGAAGGGAAATTCCCGAATTTAGTTTTTTGTACCAAATTGAGTAATAATAGAAATATATAATTTAGTTGTGCTTAAAAAATAATTTTACTAAGCAGAATAAATGTACTTGTTTGACTGTTTTCTTAAAAAAGAATGTTTAGATATTACTTTTAAAAACTTTTTATACCATCATAATTGTTCATACGTTTTGTTTATATAATTCTAAACATATAAACAAATTTTGAAGACTACACAACGTATAGGAATTTTTTGAAGCATCTAACAGGAATGCTCACCCCTAAAAAACTTTGTTTGCATTTAACTCCAAACAACCTACTGTGATTTCAGGTCAAAAACGCTTTTGTTCACATTCTCATACAATATATTCAAAAAATAGCTTTTCTTTGTGGACAATCTGATTTTTAAAAAAAATGGGTCTAAAAATGGCCTTAGATTACTTAAAGAAGCCATCACAAATTGTAAGAAAATCTGCATAAATTATGTTTTCAAATTGCATTTCGCATTTTACATGATGTGGATCAGCCATAAACAATGAAATGTTTTATGGGATACTTGGAGATCACAGACATCAAATAGGAAAATCCCCTCTCATGAGAGGCCTATAAAATTGCGTTTTGGAATTTGTTTAAGCACCGTCTGTGCCTGTAATGTTACAGATAAACTAAAACATTGTTGTTATGTTTATTAAAATGTCCTATATATATATATATATATATATGCATACATATTCAATTGTAAAAAGCTCTTTCTCAATTTGGAAGTAGCTTTGTTCATTTGGGACATCGACCCTGCAGCATAAGCAACTGGTTTAGCTTCAATATGCAATTATTATCTATGATTCATTAAATATATTGATTTCAATGGCTTGATTAAAATTTTACCACAACCTTTAAATCGAATTTATTTTACGCATTCATGAAAATGCATCTTCTCTTTAACACTCTATAAATTTTAACTATATGTATATTTGTGTAAAAACTAGTTTTG
Source organism: Hofstenia miamia (assembly GCA_900660155.1). Lineage (NCBI taxonomy): Eukaryota > Metazoa > Xenacoelomorpha > Acoela > Hofsteniidae > Hofstenia > Hofstenia miamia. The sequence goes on along the minus strand of CABFPE010000218.1, from coordinate 957,248 downwards.
ATTTGATTAGTGATTTTTCTTAAATGCATTTGGTATTTAATATCCAAAATTTCCAAAGATATTTTTATTCTTTGTTGCTAACAATGCAAGAACTTGCAAATGCAAGAAAATGTGAACTGCTTAGAGGTGACATGAACATGTCAACTCGTGTAATAAAATCCGCAATAAATACTCAGCAAAATTAAAATTGCTTTTAAGGTCATAAATGATTTATCATTAACCAATCAAAATGCGTGAAATCTTGAATTAATTCCCAATTGCAATTCATCTCTGAAATGCTAGACATTGAAATTTTAACAGCTTTTATACTAAGTTCATATCATATTTAAGATTTAACAATATTTACACATTAAAAAGTATACAAATATGTGTTTATTGAATTACGTTTCGCTTTGAGTACCGGTTTAAAAAAAAATATTTATTCAAAATGACATTTATTATTTATGAAGAGTAAGTTTCTTAATTTTTCCTGGGCTTAGCTTTGAAGTAATTAATTAATAATTTATGAGAACTTATTATAAATAATTGATTACGTAATATATCGCATATGTTATATCTAGATTCACTAGTAATTACGTTAAGTAATTTCTAGATAAAACTATACTCTAGAATTCAATGTTACGTTATTTAAAAATTATATTTATTTATCAAACGGAAGGAAGCATGTCTTAGTGTCCTTAGAAATTATGTCTTGTTTCTCTTAACGATTCCTTTCCAAACATAGAATTACTAATTAAAAATATATTTTTAATATGTCGAATATCTGTCAGGAAATGCGGTCGCATTTAAGCCTTACGTTCAAAGCAAGGTCACGCAGAAGATTAGGTACTGTCAAAATTACTTAACTATAAATTCTAATAAAGATATAAAATATTGTTAGCTAATCAAATATTCTTTCAAAATGTAAATGTCCAATAATGAATTTTAGTATATATTGTAAAACCTGTAATTGAAGGCCATGGCCTTTTATTTTTCAACCTCCTCGTTAGGGTGGACTTCAATTACAGTTGGCCTTCAATTACAGGTTTTACGGTACATACATTTCAACTTTGAAAATATATTTTAAATTTTGTGGAAATCTTCCTATTTATTAAATAGAGATGCATACTGGTATTATAATTTCTTAAAGAAAAGCTTTATAATGAATATCATATAATATTTTAGAAATCATCAAATATTATGCCTTAATTATATTCTACAGCCTTCAAAAAATAGGCAAGTGCGATGAAATCATAGTGTATTTTTAGCAATTTTAAGTTCTAATCTGTCATTATAAACTTTATGCAAAAATCAACCTCTAAGATGTAATGAATTGCATAAAAACCACATTTTCAACTAGTTCGCAATGAGAAGTTTGTCAATACAATGTCATAACGAGTTATAAGAAATACCTGTGGGTACCAAATGTTAAATCTAGTTTTGAATGTTCACAGCGTACCCAGAAAACTTTGCACTTTGAGATCATGCAAGGTGTATGAATTTCAAGAAATAAACTTTTTGCTGAAGCAATAAAATTTTTAATAATAAGGTGTTTTTGCAAATGAAAACTGAATTTTCTTGATGCATATTACAGGAAATCACAGTTCACTAAATATAGCACTCCATTTTTCATTTTGGATAAATTTGGAAATACTGTGATTTTTAATTTTATTAAACAAAACTGTTTTTTAATTTTATTAAGCAAAACTGTTTTTTAATTTTATTAAGCAAAACTGTTTTTTAATTTTATTAAGCAAAACTGTTTCCTAATTTTATTAAGCAAAACTGTTTCTTAATTTTATTAAGCAAAACTGTTTCTTAATTTTATTAAGCAAAACTGTTTCTTAATTTTATTAAGCAAAACTGTTAATGATGTAATGCTACTCTATAAAGTAAATAAAATTCTGCATATTGCAGAAATATATTATTGAATACAAAAATTCAATGTACAAGTGACTAGTCAATTTAATTTTTTTTTCAAAAAATTCTAAATATTTTGAATATATGCACATATTTTGAGAGAATGAACTTGATAGTTTTCATAAAGTTGTTCTTGTGAAAGATTTGCCATTCATTAAATAATAAATCAATATTGGAAGACATAAATAACTTTAAAATGAGATCAAAGAAGAACATTTAATTCAAAAATTATCATCTAATTGCTATTTCATTATGTTTTTCCAAATAGAGGTTTCTTCTTAATTTAAAAATATTAAATTGCTGAAACACTAAGAAGAGTCTTTAGCCAAAACATTGCTATTGCCTTTGCAAATTTCAAATTCTTACAAAGCTACTGTTCAAATATATTTAGGGTTTAGTAATTTTCAAAAATGTAAATCCTAAAAACGTGGATTTGTAATTTGAAATTACTAAACCACATCTTGCTATTTATGGAATGAGTTTGATCAATAAAAGTTTCTAGAAAAATTAAATTTAATAAATTAACAATATATCTATTCTTGAAATAATTTAATAAATTAAATTATCGAGAAAGTAGTTTTCGAAATGAATTTATTTGCATTGCAAATTGCTAATTTGATTGCTTCAGCATCTGCTATTTAGGAAAAAAACATATATAACTTATGCTAATAATTATTTTATATTCAATTGTTCATTGCATCATATTAGCATAAGACACACTAATTTCATAAAGCTTAATGCCAATGATTGAGTTTATTTTATATTTTATGCGATTTTGGGAAACAGAAAAAGCTGTATACATCTGCAGAGGAGGAATTTTCAAGGGATTCCTTATTAATCTAACAGATGTGCTAACTTTTCTAACAAACCTTTCAACAAAATTTGTCTTAAATTGAATTAGTTATTACATCTGCATAGCAAAGAAGAGGATTTACTTAAAATTTTCTCATAATTTATGAATCAAATGTGAAAAATGAAAGAAAAGGTTTGAGTCAATATTAAACTTCCAAATAAGTACTACCAAGGAAATATTATCACATTTGACCCCGAATGGCTTATGACATGCCAAAAAAAATATATCCAGAATTGCTTACAAATGTTCACTACATCAATGTTAGTCAGTGTATTGTTAAATATAAACTTTGTTTAGTGACAGTACAATATTTGCAAAAATTATATATTCAAATTTTATATTAGCATTTCAATAGGTCACCTGAAATATTAATAGTGAATTGATAAATTACACTCCAACGTATTTTTTTAAGAAGTTAAGTTATAGAGGAGTAAATTTTCACAAATGTACATTCAATTCATTTTAATTCATGAATAATATTTGGTCTGGGGAATTGTGAAATCATTTATCTGGAATGTTAGTAGTGTGATACAAATGTGTTCCTAATAGTTGATTAAAAACATTCTTGTATTAATTCAGTTGCATTGCACTCAATTGCATTTTCCCAGTGTTTTTTAAAAAATTTAATGTTTTTCTTCTACTGGAGGCCCTGACTAGTTTTGTTCAACGTTCTGCCGTGCCGGGATCAGCTTTGTTTTTTACGAGACGGGATGTGTATGGGATCGAGCCTGAAACTATATGTTGCTACCGGTTGTGTAAGATCGAATAATGGACTTAAGCCTAAAAAAATGTCATATTTGAAATTTCTATAATTTAGTTAAGACAAATAGAGTATTTAGTTTTAGCTATGAATTAATTGGCTATTAACACATGGCATAATTTTTTACAAGTTTTCAGTTGTTCGTTAAACATTATGTTGAACGCGGAGTAATACAGTTGTTCATATTTTTGGTATGACCAGCAAATTTTTATTTTGAGATTCTTAAATTTTTTGTCGCGATCATTATTTGATTTTTCCTTTCCATGAAGTTCTTGAGAATAGTGTTTTGTTTCACAGGAGGTGTAAGGTGTCGCGCTATTTTACTCCAATATCAATCCGTTGGGGTATAAAGCATTTGCATATGGAACAAACTCTTTTAGACATTTTCTCATTTTTTTCACAGGTTTTTCGATGCACCTGAAAAATACGCTCATCTGAGAGATAAACGTCCTGAAAACTGTAGTTTCACAAAGTTTTTCAAAACTTCATCGTTTTTCCTCGTGTAAATCTGTGATTTTCTTCTTTATACCCGATCTAGCCCAATTATTGAAACACTGTGGAATGCTGAATAGACATTGCAGTCCTTTCTGTGAACTTTTAGCTATGTCTCGTCCAAAGAAAATGGTGTTTATCAAAACCTAAGTTTGTCTCAAAATTTTCACAAAACTGCCACTTCGAAATTTTTTTTGAGTGATGGCTGACACTTTCCTGAACTTGAATGTTTCTGTAGAAAGCCATCTTTGGCATGCCTGATCTTGTGCATAAAAAAACTAGACGAACTGATACAGAAATTCAACCTTGTATCGTTTATGCTCCATGACTAAATTTAACATGAGCAAAAACAAGCGGGTAATTTGTAAACACGTAAATTTAATCACCATCGTTGGTTATTTTATTATACGTTCTACAAATCCCACTCTGATCATTCTCGTATCAAGACAACAAAACAACTGATATTAATGAAAGCAAAACTCCCATGTTTTTCCGACAAAATTTTTTTATCAATATTCAACAGTTATTAAGCGAATTACCTTCTATTTACAAGAACTTAGACAAAACATTGTTTGTGGGAATCTAGAGAACTCTTTACATAGCAAATGCAGATTTTTGTGGTAGACCAAAGCCTCCTGTAATTACGGCTTGACGATTTGCAGTAATATCATCAAAAATGAGGCCGAAATGCACTCTGCTTGAAGGCCAACATTTGATGTAACAAGTCGCTTTATGTTACCAAATTAAATAATTTGCTATTTTAAAAATTTTATTTTTTTGATAGTCGCAAGAACTACATCCAAACATCATAAGGCCATTAATGAAAATCAATAATTTTTCTACGTTTTAAAATCAATTGTTTGAAATGCATTGAAAATGCAGAATGTAGGTCTACAATAGCACAAATATAGATCTAATAGTTATATTTGATGTAAAACCCCATAAATTGTTTGATGAACCATTTGTTTATTTCGAAGCAAATTTAATGAAGGTTTCCGTGACATTCTTTATTTTGAATATTTTTAAAAAAATTGATCCAATTCGGTATTTGCAGGAAAATTTTATTGTTTCTTTTTGTCTTTTTGTTCTGCAAATCGCCAAGCCATGATTAAAGCAGACCTTTGATGGACTCATCTTATGGTGGGTTATTGAAATGTCTGACGTTGAAAGTAAAAACAGTCAATTTGTAAATATATGGAGTTTAAGCTCCGTCAATTTATCTAAGCATATGCAAAAATATATTCATTGGTAATATCGTTGTTGACTTAGCAATTAAAAGCTTTTCATAGTTTTTTATAATCTATATGAAAATTCACATACCAGAAAAACACTTCATTCAAAGTTGAAGGATGACTACGAAAAAACTATCTTAAGAAAAAACATCGTTTCCCTATTAGCATAGGCAAGCGAGCTGCTAAAAAAAATTTTGACAAAAGAAGTATTTGCAAATTTCAACCTAAAAACCATTCATGTTAGAATGAAAGATTTCTTTGAGAAAAATATCACATAAATTTCTAAATATTATAAATGGTTTAGAGAATTCCCTTAGGTTTACAATGAAACAGGCAGTAATAGGCTGTATTTCTTATACGTTTGTATTTTAGAAACACATTCTGGTTTTATTGGATCATAGCATCAAAACATACAGCTCTACAAATTCATACATATTTTACCATCCATTTCCCATTGTCAACCAAATTCAAAATTCTCATCAATTTTTAACATACTTTAGAATACCTTCAACTTACGTAGAAATGGTAGAAGAGATGCTCCAATAATTACATTAGAAATACAATACCTAAACTTTTAACCTCTCAAAATATTGAAGATCTGTAATTAGAAGTTAGGATTTGAAATTACCATGTAAATTTGAAATCACCATTAATGTGTGAAGCACTAGCTTAATGCAATGTGCATGTTAGTAATAAGAAAATAATATGGTAAGACATAAATTGAAATCACCTTCAAAGAAAAAGTGTTTTCAAAAAATTATGTATGAAGTCACTTATGAATTATAAGTACTTTTGTAATGAATGCAAAATATCATATATTGGAATGAAGATTAAGGGGCATTTATGATGAAATTTGGATAGACAATTCTACCAACAGGATCAGAGAACAAAAAAAGACGTGACAACAATTCCACAACATCTAATTTTAATCTTATGATCGAATATTTAAAGATTTTTTTTAAAAGTTTTCTCATTAACAATTTTTATTCCTTTTAAAAATTTTAAATACTCAAAAACAGCTCAAATTAAATATTTTAATTGCGGTTATATCATTTATCAAAAAATTCGTAAGGTTACGCTTACTCATACACATTGTTTGCGTATTGTTCAATTATTGGTTGGTAAAATTATTTAATACCTTAATAATAAGTCATTTTCAAATTTTATACGCTTGAAAAATTTAAAATTAAATTTTAGCTGAATACTTACATAAACTATAGTCCTCATTAACCGCATTTTGTTTTGGAACATGTCTGTCTCATATTTAAGCTGTTTAATGGTGTGTTAACATGCTACATTTTTTGAGATAATTATAGAGAACTATTTTATGTCAAGCATAACCAAAATCCCAGTTTAGAATATTAAATCAAAAATGGAGAATATGTTAGTCTCATATCATTATGTTAATAGGTTGCAAAATTTTAATAAAGTGCTCACAAAAATATAAGCATATATTTTGTTATATATCTCTATTTTGAAATTTTTACAACCCCCTCTATGTATGAATATTCGGGCACTGGATAGACATTTTTGAATATATATACAGCACAGGGTAAAAAGTGCATATAGGGTGTTAGGTACTATGGAAGAAGGCGTTGGATACGAGTGCATAATTATTTTTGGCATAGAAATGAAACTCAAACATTGGAACCCTATTCCAATTTTACAATCTAAAAAATTTTAGATTAAGTAAATTATTGTCTATTTTCCATTAAAAGCGCTGAATACAATGGATAATCAAAAACGGTTCTAATATAATCCGAAATATATATATATATATATATATACAAATAAATAAATATGTATATATATATATTTGCTCATTTATTAAATTGCTTGCTATTTTTATAGCAAACATTACATCATTAAATTGATATACACGAATAAAATATATTAAATAAAAATTATTTTTAATATAATTGCACTTAAATTTAATGTTGATAATAGAAATGCGAATTTTTTGTCTGAAAAATAAACGAAAGTGTTAGATTGATGTTAAAATATAAGTAAAAAGGATCTTTCAAAAACGCATATTATGTGGAAATATGAGGTTTAGAATTCCTTAAATTTTTCAAATAGTTCTATGCGCAGCACTAAATCAGATATGTAAATGGTGATTAATTTTTCATTATTTATAGACATTCTTTTGTACCTGTTTGTGGTGAAACGAATATAGATTGCATCACATTTTCAATGTTCTTATCAAATGAGGAAGCGAAGTTACTTCATTGGTGGCTTTGATGTTTCCAAAAGAACACGTCTACCATTATGAATATTTCTTTAAAATGTCTATATGTTAGTGGCAACTGATGGAATGATAGGAGATTAATAAAAGGAAATTAAAATGATACTTAAAATATATATTAATGCGTAACTGACTGCATAAAATAGAAGATGTAAGCGAATATTCATATATCAAATAGAGAATATGATATAAGTTTATGGGCATTGCTTTTAAACGAAATTATTAGATCAGCAATTGATGGTGCAAGTAGAGAATTCATGATGTAGAAATTTATAGTCAAATAAAAGCCAAAATTTCACTAGATTCAGTTAATGTAGACCATAGTAATATGCTTCGATGGGACATTTTTCTACTGGTTTTTGTAATTTAGACTTACTTTGTCGTAAGCAAATGTACATTTTTTTACCAAATATTATTTTTATAGGTGTGAGAATTTATTCTTGAAATAAAATTTTTTCAGAAGCCATATTACAACTAATGTGCCTCATAACCACCTCACAACCACTGAAATCTAAACATCAGTAGTTGTTAAAACTGCTTGAGATTCTAGTCTTTTTCGCAAATTTTGAACTGATCTGTGATTTTGTAGAATATTTTAATGAATTTTCTTTTATTTAATAAATATATGATACATCTCTGATTTCAGCAAAATATGTGAAAGAAAATTATACTTCCTTGCTATTGTTTTGTATGAATGTATCTCTTCATTTACATAAAATCTAACATTGTTCTTTGAGAAATATGAATAACTTTGTTACTTCGAAAACCGAACAAAATTCAATGCAATATTTCTGTCAAAAATAAAAAAATTGAAATACTAGATGAGAAAGGGAACCTAATCTTGTAAAAGAAGGTTTATGTACTATTTTTATAGTGACAATTTCTTTGACAATTTATTTTTGGATTATGCATGAAAAATGAAAGTTTTTTTAAATGATTAGGGATCATTTTAACATACAAAAAGCAATGAGCATACATGTACTTCTAACTGAGAAAAATATATTTCTAATTTAACATATTTTATAGGAGGGTTCCGCATGGAGTAATAATTCCAGAAAATAAAATGTATTAAATTTGTGAAGTTCTAGTTCATAAATCCATCCTTTTGTGCTTTCCTATATTAATGTAATGAAATTATAATTAGAATATATAAACAAATACCAATATATATATATATATATATATATATATATATATATAAATATGAGATTTTCAAAAATCATGACAATCTGCGATGCAAGGTCATTATTTACAAATATTCCGTTAATAAGACACTATTGAATATAATTCATTGTTACAAGAAGATCAGAATCATATTTTCCATGATGGTCCTAAGAAAATGTAAGATTCACATTCAAGGCTTAAGTATCGAATCACCACTGGGACAAACGATAGTTTGCTCTACAAAGAACATTGTTGAATCAACTTTTGAAGGAATAGTCAAACCCATTTGCTACCATCGATATTTCGATGATGATTTTGTTGTTCTTGAAAGAGATGATGATATTGAAATTTTATTTATATGTGAATTGAAAAAGAGAAATGTAATCATTTGAATTTTCTGAATATAAAAGTAACTATGAGCGAATAAGTTTATAGTTTGAAAACTTAGAGATACTAATAAAGAATATATCATCAGATTGTGAAAGTCTAGTTCATTTAATAAATAAGCTATAGGAAATTTTAGATAAAAAATGGTTACCACATAAAACTTTTAAGAAGTACATTGATAAAGCAATCACCTCAGCACCATCTCACATCCAAAATTTAAACATTAAGCAATTTAAATCAAATGTTTTGATTGTTCATCATAAAGTTTGAGAATCCGTGATAAGTCTAATATTGATTTCCTTAAATACCCAAGATATTTTCCAAAACAATGATACTATTAAAAAATGTTTATTTTTTTCATTTTTTGTAAATATGGTTGGGAAAAATATTCTTATATCGGACATTTTATAATAGGAATGAATGAATGTCTCTCGAAGATCAGAAGCTTACGGATATAAATCAACCAAGAACAGAAAATGTGAATATAATTATGAAAATGCTAAAATCGGAAAAGATATATAAATTTTAGCACGCTAAAAAGTCGAAATTATTGAAAAAAATCCTGAAAAAAATTTTAATTCTTTATTACATATGTTTCAGTTTATTGCCAATTTATTTATGTGAGAAAATTAGTATCTAAGTTTAATTTAGTAATCGATGTTTTGAAATTTTCTACTCCGAAATAGTGTATTATAAAAGTACTTCAAAAATGTTTTGCCAAATATTCTGGTGCAATATTATAGCATTTTTAAATTTTGCATTTTTAATCTGGAAAAAAACTACCGATTAAGAATAAAATTAAAGTTTTATCAAAATCTAAAAAAAATTCTGCAAATTAACATTGCTACAATGCTTATGATATTTTGCTAATATTTTTAAACGAATATCATTGGAATATGAAATAGCCAAATACCTAAATTGTAGTTATGAAATTTGCTTTGGAATAGAAAACTTTTTAATTTTTAATGAAATAATTATATATTTTGACCTAATCCCGTCAAAAGAAACCAAGTGAATAACTTACTGTACATTTTGTTGTTCGACGTCTGCTTTGCACTCATAGTCGTTATCCATGCAACTACTGAATTCATTTGCTACAACATGGTGGTAAATGGCGAGGCTTAGAAAAATCACATATCTTGATATTAACATTTTTCACTAATGATTTAAAACATTTTTCATTCTAAATAAAAATGGTATCTCCGAAAGATGGCGTAAGCGAAATATACATTTCAAAGTTCGATAATCAGCATTCTAATTATTAATAAATAGTATCCATAATTTAATTGTAAGTGACCGTTCCGATATCATCTTAGACATATTTATGATTCACATTGCAGTTGAAATATTTTAAATTATTTATGTCACTTGTAAAATTCGTACAAAATTTATAAACATTCAATCGTTGTTGCGGTACATATCATTGAGGAAAAGCTTTTTACATCAATTATTATGAAATTTTCTTTCATCCGAATTATTTTGTATTTATTTTAGCAACTCTAGAAATGTCGATGATTTATATTATATTCGCTGCTTGCAATTGTTCTTTAACTAAGTATTATTAACCTTAAACAGCATGGCGTCCTTTTTAAAGGCAAACCGTTTTTGCACATTTATGAAGAATTTCTTTCAACCCTATTACCAATTTTGAAATTCTTGGGGCATGGGTAGGTCTATTTGGGAGCCTACTTTAATGCAATGTTGAAAATTTCTAATAAAGCGTATTGCTGTGGCAGAGGTTGTTAAAAAGATTCACAAGCTTTCTTTTGAATATTTCGAATTTTTGAAAAACATTTAAATTCTCTCCATACATAGTGTTGATGTATTTAAAAGGTTTTGAGTCTATGGAGGCAACAAAGACTTTTGATTGTTTCTTGATACGTGGAAATATATTCCAAGCGCCTTGAGGCGGCCGTGCGCAAAGTCAGAGGTGGTGCGTCCGGAGATTTCGCGCAACGGCACGCTTCGAGGGGCAAAGCCAGCGCACGGACTTAGAACGAAAAAGAACGAATAGCCTCTCCTCTATCATGTGGTGCTTTTATATTGAGCACACCATTAATAGCTTTTGAGCTATGAGCGTTTAAAATTTTTTTACAGGATCATAAAAATTAAATAAAATTCTCCAGTCTGCTTAAGGTTAAAATGCCAGTGGCTTACGCAAAGACCAGCGCACGGACTTAGAACGAAAAAGAACGAATAGCCTCTCCTCTATCATGTGGTGCTTTTATATTGAGCACACCATTAATAGCTTTTGAGCTATGAGCGTTTAAAATTTTTTTACAGGATCATAAAAATTAAATAAAATTCTCCAGTCTGCTTAAGGTTAAAATGCCAGTGGCTTACGCAAAGACCAGCGCACGGACTTAGAACGAAAAAGAACGAATAGCCTCTCCTCTATCATGTGGTGCTTTTATATTGAGCACACCATTAATAGCTTTTGAGCTATGAGCGTTTAAAATTTTTTTACAGGATCATAAAAATTAAATAAAATTCTCCAGTCTGCTTAAGGTTAAAATGCCAGTGGCTTACGCAAAGACCAGCGCACGGACTTAGAACGAAAAAGAACGAATAGCCTCTCCTCTATCATGTGGTGCTTTTATATTGAGCACACCATTAATAGCTTTTGAGCTATGAGCGTTTAAAATTTTTTTACAGGATCATAAAAATTAAATAAAATTCTCCAGTCTGCTTAAGGTTAAAATGCCAGTGGCTTACGCAAAGACCAGCGCACGGACTTAGAACGAAAAAGAACGAATAGCCTCTCCTCTATCATGTGGTGCTTTTATATTGAGCACACCATTAATAGCTTTTGAGCTATGAGCGTTTAAAATTTTTTTACAGGATCATAAAAATTAAATAAAATTCTCCAGTCTGCTTAAGGTTAAAATGCCAGTGGCTTACGCAAAGACCAGCGCACGGACTTAGAACGAAAAAGAACGAATAGCCTCTCCTCTATCATGTGGTGCTTTTATATTGAGCACACCATTAATAGCTTTTGAGCTATGAGCGTTTAAAATTTTTTTACAGGATCATAAAAATTAAATAAAATTCTCCAGTCTGCTTAAGGTTAAAATGCCAGTGGCTTACGCAAAGACCAGCGCACGGACTTAGAACGAAAAAGAACGAATAGCCTCTCCTCTATCATGTGGTGCTTTTATATTGAGCACACCATTAATAGCTTTTGAGCTATGAGCGTTTAAAATTTTTTTACAGGATCATAAAAATTAAATAAAATTCTCCAGTCTGCTTAAGGTTAAAATGCCAGTGGCTTACGCAAAGACCAGCGCACGGACTTAGAACGAAAAAGAACGAATAGCCTCTCCTCTATCATGTGGTGCTTTTATATTGAGCACACCATTAATAGCTTTTGAGCTATGAGCGTTTAAAATTTTTTTACAGGATCATAAAAATTAAATAAAATTCTCCAGTCTGCTTAAGGTTAAAATGCCAGTGGCTTACGCAAAGACCAGCGCACGGACTTAGAACGAAAAAGAACGAATAGCCTCTCCTCTATCATGTGGTGCTTTTATATTGAGCACACCATTAATAGCTTTTGAGCTATGAGCGTTTAAAATTTTTTTACAGGATCATAAAAATTAAATAAAATTCTCCAGTCTGCTTAAGGTTAAAATGCCAGTGGCTTACGCAAAGACCAGCGCGCGGATTTAGAACCTCTCCTCTATCATGTGGTGCTTTCATTTTGAGCACACCATCAATAGATTTGAGCTATGAGTGTTTAAAATTTTTTCATAGGATCATGAAAATTTTTTAAGAATCCCCAGGCTGTTTAAGGTTAAGGTATCTTTCGGAGTTTCCTTTTTCGGCGATAATCCCAGAGGGAGAAATTTCGCACCAAATTTTAACCCTAGATAGATTGACCTCATTTTCGATGGCAATGTGGGGTTGTTGGGGTTTATGTGATTTCTTAATTCGAACGTTGCCTCATTTGACAATGAACTGATCGTCGGGCTATTTGGAGAAATCTATCAGCGAATTGAATTCGTTGGTAGGTATCACACTCTTTAAGCCATTGAGCTAAACAAGGAATGTAAATCTTCATTTTTCGTTCATGCAATAGCCAATCACTAGAGAACTTATGGAGCCTTGTCAACTATTGAATCAATTCATTGTCTGTCTTTTCGGTTTTAGCTGTCAAAGGCCTTCCCGATTTAGGAGCATCAAAAACAGAACCTGTTTCTTTGAATTTCTCGATCTATCTTGCAAGGTTTCTTACTTGTTGAGAAAGAATGACATACTGGCGTGACAACCACATTCGTAGTAATGTTTTACAGCTGCAACTCGCTGCTGTATAGTTAAGAGCACAGCTATGTTCCATGTTTAATTGTTCGTGAATAATCGCACAAAGGGAACTGTAACCCTTTAATGCATGCACCTTGTACAATGCACAAACGCTTATTGATCATATTTGAAAGAACAATGCTAATTTAATGAAGTACCGTGAAAAGTTCCTAAGTGTTTGTTTGTAATGAAAGACAAAGGACTTCCCACCTTCAATTCTTGGAAATATATTAGATTAATTAAATAAAATGACTTTACATTAATACTCGTAACTTTATGAATATGGTATTATTTAGGTACCTGACCATTTCAAAGTAGGAAAATTGATGACTAGAATTTTCAAGACTGAAAATCTAAGCACCTAAAATCCAATTATGTAAATTCTTTTATCATTGTTAGCCTAAGATTGAGACTAAATTTGTGGCTTGGGTTTATAGATTTTTTTGGAGGGTCTTCATCTTGATCTTTGTATCTTGAAATGGTTCACTTTATATACTTTGTTCTCTTTTCCAACATTACGCAAATTCTAATTAATTCTACTCCTAACATTGTAAAAAACTTTATCACTTATGCAAAATATGGAAAAATCTGTGATTTCAATTTGCAATGTAAATTCCGACCTAATATTTATATGCTTGGCAATTAAAATTTATTCAAGTAATGACTTTTTCATCAAATGAAAATTTAATCATATGGAATCTTAATTTCTATAGTAAATTTATTTAGCACCCAAATTTTATAGAAGGGTAATCTCTCATGCATCGAAAATCGTTTTCTTAAGTGCATATCAAAAAAAAGTTAGAGCCTGAATCAAAGATAAGAATGAAAATACAATAGATTTCAGAGATTTCTGTTCTAGAATTGATGGAAATGCTTTTTTCAAAATTTTATCATCTAATAAAAGTCGATGGTCTGAACACTCCATCCGATTTTTGGCCAAACAACTAAATTATTGTCATCTGATAAAAGTCGTGTGAAAAATACTAAAATTAGTCAATTATTGAAGTTAGAATATTTAAACTTCAAAATATGCAAACATTGTTTAGATTCCAAAACAGACAAATAAATAAACAGATGTTTCTATTTTTCTTACTGCCAATCAAAAGATGAAAATTTATCATATGATAAAAAATCAATAATCTGAACGTTACTCCAACCCCGCTTTTTCTGATTAAAAATCAGATGATAAAAAATCACCAATGTGAACGGAAATAATTGCATTTTCGACTAAAATCTGCTGACAAAAGTTGATAGTGGGAAAAAACTTTAGTGTCGCAAGTGCCAATTATATTCCTGGCCTATAACCTTCATTTTAAATTAACATTAGTTAATGAATGTATTTATAATTTTATTTGGCATCTGTATCCAATGCATATGTACAAGCCCACACGAATATAATAAATTCGAATGCGTAGAGCGCTAATAATATAACTAAAATTATACATGTGTATATTAATTTTAGATATGTCATATATATATATATATATTTTTTTTTGGAGTGTGCAATAAGAACATTCACTTGAACAAATATCAATAACTTCACACTTATTTAGAAGCTGCTGCAAATAACTCAAATCAAGTTAACTATCTGTTTGCAAAAATCATTTTTATAACTATTAATCGATATTTTTTATCAGAACATCGTTACCTGATATTTTGAGAAGAGTGACATTAGTGCATGCCCAAGAAAACTGTTCAAACATTCCCAAATTCTGGCTTGCTCAATACATCATGCAAATTTGCAATAAAAATATTTCTTAGAATTACTGAAATGCGTTCTTACTAATAGTTTAGTAGTTCACATGCTAAAGTATTGCGTGAATATATATTTTAAGAATTAAATAATTCAATTTGTAATTCATATTTCAAAATAAATTTATTCACTTCTGTATATTTACAAAAATCTACTATTTGCTTTGATGCCCTAGTAATGCTATTGTCTATTCATAGAATGTTTTTAAAGGAGATAAGTAAAGGACATTCGAATTCAAAATACTTAATAAAAATAAGGGAATTTTAATAAATACACACCAATTCAATGAAAGTTATTTATTAGCTATTAAAAGAATGGAAAACTAGTGGTATGCATAAGAATCTCGTAATCAACTCTCATAACGTATGATAATGGCCTCAATTAAATCAACTGACAGAATTGTCTGAACAGAGAATGTTGAAGAAAATTATGCATAATAATTTTAACATTTGCACTGTTATAGATTATTATTATTCCTGTTTTAATATCTAATATTAACATAAAATTATATCCTTCTTCCGAATTATTAAGAATTTAAGGTACAGAGGACAGTTTTACGCTAGTCAGTTGGTGTTGTTTTGCAACAGACTTAGGAGGGTTAATTTACAGTTAAACATAAGAAATGAAGTTCAAGTTATTGTGTGTGTTTTGACTTGATTTATGTGAAATCCATAGTCGAAGTAGAGAAGAACATTGTTAAATATACTTAATAGTTTTGACTTTAAAAAAACGTTTATTAAAAAATTCAAAAGCACTTCATTGAAAAAAAACAAAAACTGTATGCAGACAGTAGCTTGCCATGAGTTGTCGATGTTTGTCATTCACATTACCTAACATTTAAATGAACTTTTGCGGAAATGATAACAGTCGACGAAATGTGTTAGTGTTTGTTTAGAGAAAATACAATAAAATTGGGATAATTTGCAAGGCTGGCTTGCTGCAGAAACCAACTTACCAATGGATATCAGAACTTTTTATGTAAATTTTCTTTAGAATAGTATTTAGCAATGGAATTGTGGCCTCCAAAAAATAGTGAGTCGAGTCGTGAACTGTACACTGTCAAGAAGTTTCTGGCTGTTACTGTTTTTTAATATGAAAATTTATATACTGTAAAAGCGTACAGTGAATAAATAATGGGAGTCAGCAGCACCTCGACGTATTGTTAACTTGAAGATTTTTCATACTCATCTCAGCAACCAGCATGTGGTGTTTTCTCAGTGTCTTTATTTAGCTCCATTGCAATCGAAATAAAATTCTTCTTCCATAAATGAAATATAATAATATAAGAATAATATGTACAGGACATCGTTAAGCAGTTTTTTGGGAAACAGTCCAATTAATACAATAATTTGCATTCCCCATGAAAAAACTAGCGATTTGTTGTATTGTATAGTTTGTTTGATTCACTATGCCATATCCAGTGGCTATTAATTTTTTTTCCACTGAAACGTTAGTGTTAGCTGCTAACTTTTCTATAAGAGAAAATATGAGTATTTGGCTGTTTGGAAAACAAAATTTTTGCTCATAAAATTACAATGCACAATATGTAAACGTGAGCCAAAGGATTTCTTTGTAAATGCAAACATTTACTCTTCACAATTTTTTCTAGAAATCTGCTTTTAACGTTTTCAAAATCAATTCTTACTTCCTGAAAACTACTTATTTGCAAAACATTGGACTATATGGGCAGAAATAATTTATAGAACTTATTAAATTTTACATGATATTCCCAATCCAATCAAACAGGCAGTACTGTATCTTAAAAAAACTAAGTTGAAAATTAAAAATGGGCAACTCATAGTTCCATTTCTGTTGAAAATAATACGTAATTTTCGGATTTTGGTCACAAATTAATTGTCTCTGTTAGGATCGACTACAGGCCAAGCTCAACTTTCCAATTATCGCTATTTATTTTTGTCGAAGGCAAGTGGTTGTTTTACTATTTACGAACAAATATGAAGCGAATAGTATATTTCGCATTTTTTTTACTCCGCTAAATATGAGAAAATGCGGCCCACAGTCTGAAAAATACTTTAAGCGAAAGACAAATTTATTTTAAACGTGTATGTGAATTGGAAAATTTCTCTAAAAAAACAAATTTTCCTAAATTTTATAGCACACTGGTTTCAGGAATAATTTTTCAAAAGATTTACTCTAAATATAACTAATATCGTTTTATTCCAATATTTTTGGTATGTGCTTAAAGTTTAACAAGAATTGAACGTTTATTTTCACTTGATTTCTGGGTGGTATATTGGAAACAAAGTTGTATATTAGTATTCCCTTTAAAATATTTATTTGATGCTATTAATTGAAGTGCAAAAGCAATATTTTAAATTTAAGAAATTGTCAACTTTGAATTATTTCTTCCGAAACCAACCTCATTTATTTTCATATTTCGGACAATTGACCCGGTTTGAACATACCAAATGTAAGAATTGACACCGCCCATGGATAAACATGAAGAGGGTCGTCCCGCCTAAAACCCTGATTTTTTCTCATAAACCTGTCAAAAATCATTTAGATTTCTGCGATTAGTAAATAAATGCAATTTAATGTAGATTAATTTTTATTTCTTTGAGAACAACTGAAAAATTTTTTATTATTGCGAAAAATTATTATTTTATTTTGATGAAATAAACAATTTATAGCTGTGACGAAATTATGAGTTTTTTGAATGTAGCAGAGGTCAATATTTAAACAACTTATGAAAAAACAAACATCGAGTCTTGTTTTATATATCTATATTTTTTTGTGATAATTGTAAACTCGCATTTTTTTAATTAAGCAAATATTAATTTTTAAAATATGTCAATAATACCGAAATATTTGTATAGCAGCATTGAATTTTCTGTATTGTTAGAATATTTTCAGTCGGTTGTTTTAACAGATCAATTGATGGGTATGTAGACTTAATGAAAATCTGATGTATAGTTTACATTAAATAAAACAAGAAACTGAGGGCCAATGCAATGTGTAGAAGTACGGAGTGTAGATAATTTGTTCCAAAGAACAATATTTGGGAGATATCAGCATTAAACTGAAAGCTTGATTCTCAGCTCAATACCAATAACAAATTGTTTCCAAGCATAAATTAAATAATATCACCTCAAGCATAATTAATATGCATTAAATCACATCTAACTACTTAATAAGATATCTATATCTGCAAGTTGTCATTGTTAGCACTCGTATTGAAGATCTTACTTGATGCATGAGGAAAGTTTCACAGAAGTACACAAAGAGAAGTTAAGATGCCATTATAGAATGGCCTTCTACATATTTATAGAATAACCTCGCAGTTTCGGTACCAAGTTGTCTATTCAGCTACGCAAGTAGGTATGTTATGTACAAGATTTGAAGCCGGCAAACACCTATGAAATCGAAATTTACTTCTTATGATGATCTTAAGATTGACAAATATTAATGTCATTAATGTGAATAAATATAATTTTTATATATGAAGCTAACAATAAATAAATAAATATATATAAATATGTATATATACATATATATATATATATATATATATATATATATATATATACATAATATATACTTTATATACATAATATTAACTATAATAGTGGTACCAAGGTTGAAAAGTGATAAATGTAAAAAAGAACGCTATTTCAATAATAACAAAGCAATCAAATTGGGTACAGTGCTATTTTTAAAGACATTTAGACTTTTCAATGATATCGAAATCTCAAATAATCATTGTGTATAACATAATGCAATGAAAGAATTAGAAAAATTTCGACATGGTGATAACCATGTCCTTTTCCTGATGATAAACACATTTAGTTTATCTTTGGAAAAAATAAAAATGCATAGAACTTTTATAATAAACATTTAAATACTATTGGATGCTATTCATTCAAAGATTTATTTTTTATTGAATTGTCATGTGTGACTCCTTAGTAGGCTTATCAATGAAATAGAACTTTTTTTGATAAATTCATTTTTCTCTGAACAATGAACAGAAAACTAGTCGTTAACGGAATTTCAGAAAGTTAACATCAATTTTACAAGTACATACCATTTACATCACAACATACTGTTCATCTATAAAATACGTCTATGATAAATGTTATATTCATTTAGGGCTAATACACTATCTTATCACCAAATATTAGCATAGTTGAAATATTAATTGCATTAAAAATTAGGAAACTAATTGGTTCTAACAAGGTATTGGAATTTCATGGAAACCTGTTCTAGATGAACAGGTGCTTGTTGTTATCTGTAATCACTAAGAACCATTAGTTGGGAAGTTTAGTTCCTTTAGATGTGCTGATGTGTAAATAGTCAAATGCACCCCAGAAGACTCCAGGGTGGTAAACAATGTTAATTTTAAACCTAAATATACAACTTATTGACCAATTGAATGCTTATTTACTCGATAGGGCATTGCCCCTTGAATTGGCACCTGGTAATATTTTTCAACAATGTTCTCAACCGTAAATGCTCGTATAAACGTTTTTAGTTTTAAATTGACAATTTTGGAAATTCTTTTTTAGTCAAAAATTAATCAATTTTTGAGAGTTGGTCAATAGATTACGTAATAATTTCAAAATGAATATATTGAGTACCCCTGATTTCAGGAACTAATATTTGCAATATTTTGAAAGGCATGGAGGGATATGCCAATTGAGATATTCTTGGGTCAAATGATGTCAAATGATTATAAAATGAAAGTGAAAACACCCATTTAGACAACAATCTAATATGAGATAAGACAATATCCAATTCTTAGAGCAAGGCACTGTTAGTAGCACAGTCAGTATGCAAAGAGTGACAACAAATTACAGCCATTATGTCCAGGGTGTCTTCTAGAATATTTGGGGAAATTTCTTATTTTTTAAATTTGAGAATTTTCCTCTCCCAAAAATATCTTAAAATTTTCTTTTTCTTAAATATAAGTCATGGACTTCTAAACTAGTTTAGTACAAGCTAGCTGTAGTTAGAATTTTTTATAGTAGCAAACAGATCAACCCACCAAAAATGATCGGCCTTCACAAGATCTATCAAAAACTCTAAAATCAATGGGGTAAACATTTTTTTTCAAGATTTTAAATATTCAATAACTAGTGTTTAAACAAATAATATTTTTGTTATTTTTTCTTTTTATTGCATTGATTCAGAGTTCGTTTTTGTAAAAAATTGCAAATGCATCTCTGATCGCAGATGGAATATTTGCTGTATTTGTAAAGCTATGGTTAAATTATTTGTGGGCTGAGTCTGGTGAGGTCAACTACTTTACCAATTAAATCTACGCTTGCATTGACAAAGGTTTTCAATGTCAACTAGCTTCCGTTGCTTAATTTTTTATGAAAATAAATACAGGGTGTAACAAAAGTAACCAGACGCTAGCAAAATGAAAGCAAAAAACTGTACATCAATTTATGGAAATTTAACTGTGATGGAGCTCAGCCCCATTATTCGCTTATTGTGCGAGAGTGGTTGGACAACCAGTTTCCCAACAGGTGGATTGGTCGCTGAGGCCTCATCGATTGGCCTGCACGGTCTCCGGACCTGACTGTACCAGACTTTTTTCTGTGGGGCTTACTAAAGAACAAAGTTTATGGCGGAAACCCACGCACTATCAACGATCTACTATTACAGAAGAAATTCGTGCCATACCATTAGATTTGGTGAACAAGATGTACCGATCTGTTCTTGGACTAGGTTAACAAATGTATTGCACGTGATGTTCATTATTTTGAACATTTGCTATGAATACTTTCTTCTTTGTTGATTCATCGTTTTGGACATTATAACCTCAGTAAGTTGTTTTAGACTCGCTACACTGCATATTCTACGATGAATGATTCGTTTTTTATTCCTGCTCTTCTGAATAAAGTTAGATTTCTCGTAAAATGAAGCGTCTGGTTACTTTTGTTACATCCTGTATATAAGATGAAATATCCTTAAAAATTTTCTTATGATGTATAATTCTACTTAAAGTAAACTTGGAAAGTGTTTCCTCATTATAATTTACGTAACCAAATGGTGTACTCAATATGAAATATTTATTACCAAGAAAAGTTAAAAAATTGAAAAACTGTACGTGTTTATCAATACAAAATTATTTATAATAAGTCAAAACATCCTATAGCTGCCAATGCATTTCTATGTTAAATTTATATAAGTTCATGAGCTATACCATTATAAGTAAATATTCAATTTTTACGTTTATTGTATTAATATATTCATGAACTGAACATTACAACTATGTCAATGGTACATTTATTCTGAGGATGTTGATGAATCTTTGCTGTGGTTATCATTCAGCAAATATCTCACGATGTGAGTTTACTTGCTCCTTTTATGTTTTGCATTGTAGTTTCAATTATCAGAATATTTTGTTTCATACTGAAAATAATAAAGAATATATTTGTGCTGTTTCATTCGGAGATATGATTCTGGACTTACTGCATGTTAAAACATTCAAATAAAATTGTTTTTAGTTTTTAGGAAGAAAACATTAGTTTTTGGATAATATTGAATATTCACAATTCAAAATCGTCATTTTTGTTGAATTTGTTCAATGTTTATAAATAAAACCAAATAAAGTAACTCTATCATAATATAATATTGCAAAAATGTAAGTTTTATAGAATTAAGTTATTTTAAAGGGGAACAAATTGTACTCCAAGTTCTCTAAGACCTCCAAACACGTTTTTTTCATCGAAACTTTGCCAGTCCTTATGATAGGCAACTTCAAATCTTTGTAAAATTGATGTGACATATATTAAAAGTTGCATGCGAGCTAATCTCTCATTAAGACACTTACGGGGCCCTTCACCGAATTCCACAGAGTAATGATGATGTGGTTCAAACTTTGTTCGATTGTCATTGAGGAAGTTATCGATATTAAACGTGTCTGGATGTTTCCAATATTTTGGATCATGCAAAGCACTGTACTGAACACCCATTATTAAAGAATTCTTTGGAATGCTGTAGCCATTTATTTGAAAATTTTCAGTTGCTTTGTGGAGAACGCCGCCTTCAACAATTGGTGTATATCTCAATGTCTCATTTACAAATGCGTTCAACTTCGGAAGGTTTTCTATATCCTTATATTCTAAGGATCGCGTTCCTAAGACTTCGTTGATCTCATTCCTTATTTCATTTTGTAGTTCGTTATTGTTTCTTATATGATACATTGCCCAATACATTGTTTCGGCTGTTGTTCCAGTACCAGCGTTATATAATTCGAGAATAACCGCTATTATATCATTATCAGTGAAATATTCTGCCATCACTTTTCGTTTTTCTAACATGATAGAAATCAGGTCCCCTTCCCCTTCATCGAGCTGATTTTTCAAATGAATAACAATCTCATTTTTTATATAATCTATACACGGTCTAAATGATTTTTCAAAAGCTTTTTCTAAATCAGTTTTTACACCAGGAATGTATTTTTTTATGTCAAATTTTGCAAAGATTTTCAAAATTTCTTCATTATTATTAAACATTGCTTCAAGAATGTTCACGTCATCAATTCTATGCCCAAATGTCAGTTGGGACACTATTCCACTTGAAGCATATTGAAAAAACTTCTTTAGTTGTTTTCGGTTGCTGTATGTTGAGAGCTTGGAAAGGTTGTCTACTAAATGTCGAGATTCTTCACATATCTAAATATTTCCAATTAATATTATCATTAATGGATTATAAAGAAAATTCAATTTCTGATTTATATAATTATTTTTTTGAATTTATTGGAAATATATTTTTATCTCGTAATTATCGCACATTTACTACACTTTACTTTAATAAATTACAAAGTATTCCATATGAATGTACCCGTTCATATTAAGTAAAGCAATGTGGTAAATTTTGGAAATAGAGTGGCTCGATACGTCGAATTGATTGTCCGTGAAATCGAAAATATTATTAAATGCTTGTTTTGAGTATTAAAATCAATAGGAAAGGGGTTAAAAATTATTTAAAAAATGATAATTTTTAGGTGACTTGATATGAAAAACCGGACCTATTTGTACTATTTGAGTAAGTAAATTTAATAAAATATATCTCAATTGAAGCATTAATATGTGTACAAGTACAGTTCATTTACCAAATTACCAGTCTTTTAGTAATTGTCAAAGAAATATATTTGGTCAAGGATACGCTTGTTGAGTTTACAAAAATAACAAAAATGGACTTGTGTGTAACAAAGAAGTAAAAATATTTCAGAATATTTGTGGACATGCAAAAATTGAAAGTGAGTACAATTAAAGACTGAAAAATGGTAACAAGTTGGAGAAGTGGGTTTGGTTTATCCTTTGAATTGGTGATCAAGAAGTAAACATATTTTCGAAAGAAACGCTCAAAAGGCCAGCTTTGCTCGGTTTTTAAGCCTTTTCCCCAATGAGATGAAAGGTTTTTGTATATGTCTATTTATATTTGGTATAAAAAAAAAATGGAAATTAAGATGATAGAAATAAATACAGTTTAGAAAAGAATAGGTTGTGTGTGCCTCATCTTTGATGAAGCAATTCATCTTTCTTTAAAGTGGTTTCACATATAACATTAAAAGTTTATAAATGTAATGTAATTTTTCAAAATGAATTTATTATTTATGTCATCATATCATGATTAAATTATTCTTGTTGGGATACACTTTGGACAATGTTCCTTCATCATCAAAGTTCTAGAAGCATTGTGATGTCAGCAACCGCTAAATAGTGCGCTTTACCAAAGTAGTTAGAATTTTCCAGAGCTTTCTAGAACATTCTTAATTTAAATCATGTGTTGGATCAAAAAGGAGTATTTCAGTTAACAGTGCTGTTATTGACTTGTGTTTTTGATAGTCAAACGACTAATAATTCTACTATTTGAACAGCTGCTTGCATGTTATTTTGTTTCTTTTGCCAATAAATGAATCATACAAGATTGTCAACAGAAGGAAATAAGCGTTTTACTCAATCCATAGGCTTCATTCTTCATGATAGAATTATCTGCAAGTTATTTGTTATCATTATTTATTAATTCTATAATGCAAGCCTAGAGGTCTGCATAGGATAACAGGGTTTCACATGTAAGATTAAAAGTTTATAAATGTAATGTAATTTTATAAAAAATTAATTTGAGGTTGTTCTTGCCATTGAATTGCATAATTCAACTACAATGTTTGATATGCAATTACTAATTGCTACATATGTCAAATTTGGCTGGATTTCTCGCAAAAATTCTAAAAATTTTGGATGTCACATCAATTGAGACATTATATGTGCATAAATGTATAATTCATTTATTCCAGTAAAAAATTTAATAGTAATAAAATAATAATAATAATTTTCAATTTTATGAGATTTTTGAAAATATAAAAAAAATAAAAAAAAACTTACACTCTCAAACATTTTGCTTGAGCCAACGCCAAGGTCTTTGAGTGCTTTGACTACAACCTGTCGGTGTGCCTGCCAAACCTGACCTTCAGCATTCACTAACCCTCTCCTCGGAGAAGATATGCTGTCATCTACTGGAAACAATACAAATCTGCCAGACGTTTGTGCTCCCTTTTCAATCATCATCTTACGAATAGCATCATTACTAACACAGAATACCCAAACAGTTCCAAACATGTACACAGAAATGATATCAGATTTTAGTTTCTTGGACTCATTGATCAAATATGTAGCAAGATCATTTTGTAGCCAGCCTTTTCTAATAAATCCCAAACTGCCAATGTAAGGCAAACTCATCCCGATCATGGGAGGAAGTTTCTGCTTCCA
Source organism: Hofstenia miamia (assembly GCA_900660155.1). Lineage (NCBI taxonomy): Eukaryota > Metazoa > Xenacoelomorpha > Acoela > Hofsteniidae > Hofstenia > Hofstenia miamia. Next base: position 932,424 of record CABFPE010000218.1, on the reverse strand, counting down.
AGCATAATGCCGCAGCCAAACGATACCCAATCCAGTCGCAGCTGTTGTTGCCAAAGCTGTTTTAGGATTTTCTTTAATAATTGAAGAAATTGATGAAATTATTTCTAAAATTTAACAATGATACACATATTTCTAAAAGTACAAAGAAATCTTACCAAAATACTTTTATTACCATAAAATTTCTTTGCTACAAGCTATTATTAATCGCAGTTACTTAGGGAAATCTAGTTAAGTTTTTTAGAAAGCATAGCATCCGTAAAGGTGTTTTGGTTAGACCTTTTTTTACGCAGGAAGGAAAAAGTTGGTCATGTTTTTGAAAGCCCTATCATTATAAAAAATTTCATGAAATGCGAAAACAGAATTACACAGTTCCCCGACCTGCCTTAAATTTTTGTAAGGCTTAGTAGGAAAAAATTGTTTAATGTCTTCACATATATAGTAATACTTCCATTATATCGTGGTTAAGTTTTATCTATTGAATTTAGTGATATATTAGAATATATTTTTGCAATTAAATTTTAATTACACGTATATACAAAAGGCCTACGTTGTGGAATTTTGTCCGCTATTGCTAAATATTGCCCTGAATTTTAAATTTATTGGCCACCAACAAAATTGCTAAAAATTGTCCCCTTTTAAAAAAGGAGCAAAAAAGCATTGTTTTGAAGGAAGAAGGACATCAAAACTTGTCTAGACTCATATTATGTACTGATAATTTGAATAATTTGTAAATTTCAATAACATTCCATTCTTAACCTTTAACCTTCTGTGTTTCTCATTACCTAAGTGGTTGTCGTGTCAGCAAAAGTCGTGCATGAAGCTGCCTTATTAAGAAATAAAAAACTTGTCAAAATTGATTTTCTAAATGAGCAATCAGATTGGTTCTTCAATTCAAAAAGAAGAAAGTGGTTAGAAATTATTTTGAGAGTCCCTCTGAAACTTAAAATTTTTTCAACTTGGCATTTCCTTAACAGAGATCTCAAATAACATCTTTTATGAAATTGTTTTACCTATTATATTTTTGAAATATATTATTTCTGAAATATATATATATATATATATATATATATATATATATATATATATATTCATGAATTTGGTGAAACACAAGTAAGTTGAAAAAGCATAAATTTTTGCATGTATATGGTCTTTTTGGTGGGATCCCAAAGGGCATTTTCATAGGATGGGTGAGTTAGAGATATAAATTCTATCCCATGAACAAGCCTGATGAAAGATCACCTCATAGGTATTGGGTGCAAAAATGTGAAAATAGTGTATAGAGGTGTCTTGGGCTGGAATTGAAAATGAAACCAAATTATTTCTCTTGCTTAGTTAGGAAGGAGATACTGTTGTTTTTGGTGACTAATAATTATATATTCCAATTGATTTGAATTGATGAATTTATTTTAGTAAATTACTAATACCAATGTTGCAACCAGGTCACAAATTTTGACCTGGTGATCTATTTGAGCCATTTTTAACAATTTTGCATGCATACTATCTATCATAAATTAGTATATAAATCACAATACAAATTGTTTATGAAGCAGAAATATTACCAACTAAACGTCAGCTAAATCTGAAATTGACTATGGAAGGGTGCAGGGGCGAGGTATTAAAAAATGTCTACAAAGAATATGCGAAATTTTATAAATATCATATCGCACGAAACTAACTCATATGCAGTTAATGCAATATAATTTATGAACAACTGTTAAAGAATAACATTTACAGTTTTTTTCATTTCAATGTATAGATTTTACAATTTACCTACCCAATTTAGTCTAGTAGATCAACAGCTGTATCAAGAATTATAAAATAGTCCAAAATAGAATTAATTTAAATATACCTGGTAAAGGCCAAATTTTGGTCCAAGTCCATACCTGAGCTAAATCTCTTATAACTAAATTATCAGTCGGTGAAATATTTCTTATTTGCATAAATGTATAAAAACATTTATGTAACCCTATTGGATTTCTAGCTAAAATTCTGATCTGGACTTAAGCCGAATTTGAAAGACTTAATGCTGCACATACAAAAAACAAATGACAATCAACAAAAAAATTTCTTAAATTATTGAAACTATTTAATTAACCTGACTTCATTTAAATGAGACCCTTTGTATTAAATAACCACATTCACTTCTTTATTTACTAAATGTAGCCCGGTAACCACGCCAACCCATCAATAAATCGCTGACCCGACGATCCAGAGACCTGGTTGCAAATCTGACCTATGCACTACTTGGACATTTAAATTTCCAGAAAAATCATGAAATTAATCTGTTACTAAAATTTCTAATAGTGAACATGAATTATATAAAACAAAATTGTTCCCTGCATTTTCTAAAAAGTATTACTATAATATTAATTGTTAGAAAAATTTTGCAAGAATTCTTACCACTTGAAGCTTGCATTGTAATAACTTAGTGCGTTTGCAATAAATTCGTTTACCTAGTCAGTTTTTAAATCGAATGCAAATACTCTAAATACACTTTCTAACCGCTAGTAATGCAACCAAAAATGGAATTCTTGAAATCAATGTGTTTGTGCTCATATTATTGATCTAATTTGGGCAAACAGTAGATGGTATTTATTAAGTTCGCATCCTGATAGTGTTATTGAAATTCATGGTTGGTATTAAATTTCTTGAAATTTTAAGTGAAACTTCTGGTGTTTTTCTAAAAAGGGGATGGGGGCAACGATCCCCCAGGGACATATGCGGTGGAAATTTATTTTTGTTCTATTCCTATATTTTCGTAGTGAGCAACAGCGTCACATAAATTTGATTAAGTGAAGCTGGAATTTGTAGTTTTTAATGTTATAAATACAATAAATTATTACCCATATAGAGAAATTGAAGCACAGAAATTCTGTTCAAAATTCTTAATTTTTACGCTAGATGTCTCCCTGAATAATTGAATTTTCTAATGGTAAAAACAACAAATTTCTAATTTATACAGTTAAAAATGAAAAACACAAAAAGTCATACTAAATATTTTAAAGATCTTTTCATTGTCTATCTGAATTTGTCTTTAGAATTATTCTATGTGTTTTCAATTTTTTTATACAAAGCATTTTATATTAGAATTTGAAAGCAATAATTTGAGAGTGCATTTTTTCAAAATTGATGTTGCTCAACTGATAAATGCTATTATTAAAAATATATCGTAAAAAATATTAAAACTAGATTCCTTGCAAACATTTTAAAGTATTAAATATTATGTTAGCGTTTTTCAATTTTAGACATGAACATTTAGATACAGTGGCGTACCCGGGTGGAATGTCCCCCCCCGTCAGGTTTCCAAATTTAATTTTGACTGGATAAATCAAAAAATTTTTCTTAAAAAATTGAAAAATTTAAAATCTAGGATCGTGACATTTTCGCATTGGGGAATGATGATGATGTCCCCCCGTCAGAAAATCCTGGGTACGCCTGTGTTTAGATACAGTATGCTAGAATAGTGTAGAATCTTTACCAGGCTCTAGACATTAAGGGAGGCGAGGCAGACGATACCATTGCTTCGAGACCATTCCTTGGATTGCGGGCCCAAGTTTACTGTATTGGCACAATTCCACTGTATTGATTC
>CABFPE010000218.1:905717-919672 GCA_900660155.1 Hofstenia miamia | reverse complement strand
CTCCCATAGTGAGAATCCAGGTGACATTGAGTTGTAGAATACTGATATGTTGTTCAAAATGTTATTTTCTTCATCTGCTTGAGATAATTTATGCCAGCACTTATCATCATGATAATCTCCACATGGTGGCACAGATTGTAATACTTATTCTCCTTCTCCCAGCTGTCTCCCCATACAATTTCATTTGTCCTTGCAAACAATATTAAGACTATTGGATCTAAAGACTTATCACTGTCTTAAGTTTTGCTAGCTGTATGTGCACTGGCATTCCTTTCACAAAAATATCTTTTATTGCAAGTTTTCTGTCAAAAAAATGCTCCCACTAATGTCATTTTCTACTAGCTGTTGTCAGACTTGTTTGCAGCTCTCTTCTCAATTTTTTGCTATTGCGTCTTGTACATTTTTGACATAGGTATCTCTCATGTATAATCCTCCATGGATTCTTATCTTCTTCTTTCATACTTTCCATTGTGGTAGTACTAATTGGTTGTGAATCATTCTTGGTGGTATGCACAACATGTTCTCTTTCATTATTCAGTTTTTGTAATGTTCTGAAGTCTGCTCCTTCTTTAGCTAGCCTAGCTATTCCAATTGTTACTAGTTAATTTATTTTTACTCTTTGAATGCTTTGGATAAACCACTATATTTTTAGTTTCTCTGCAGTTCTTCTGTTTATAAACATCTTCACTGTTGTACAATCTACATCAATGACTAAAGCATTTCCTGGCTTTTGAATTTTCTGCACTTCATTGAGTGCAAACGTCTCTGTTAAGAAATATTTCATTATTGAAAGTGTCATTATCTGAAGTATTTTCAAACTTATGTTTTGTTATACCTGGTAATGGCATTGTCTCAAGCTCTTGTTTCAGTACTGCTACCTGTTCCATTTCTGTTATCTTCCAATTTGGTGTTTGAGTTGTAATAAATGGGTTCCACCCCGTTGATATTTTTTACCCTTGACCCTGGTGGGCATGGATATGATGTAATTGTGTACTTTGGCCGTCTGTTTATCTCTGACGTCATTGGAATATATAGGTTTTGTGTCGGCAAACAATTTTGTTTGATTCTATTGTTTAAAATGTAACCAATTTTTTTATAAGCTATTTTCGAATTCCAATGAAATTAGAATTGTTATAATATATTGTCAAAATGTAACATTTTTTATAGACATTAAATAAATATAAATACATGCTTCCACAGATGCATACTCGTACCATACAGAGAAAACGAACATTTATAAATAATAAATTTATTTAGAAAGAAAATATAAAATGCACTACTAAATGATAAAGTTCATATAGCGAATTTCATCTACAGTTCAATGATTCGTCAAACCTTCATGTTGGGATGGGAATGCTGTAGGAAACATACGCAATGTGTAGTTTCACGTTATGAATTTCAAACGATATTGGCTAAATTAATAATTAATAAACATGTCAAATGAGATGATAGATCACAGTATAAAACACATGACTATTAAAAGTTTAAACAAATTCAATTAAAAATGTGTATTAACAAACAATCAAGGTTTCTATTTATGATAAAGTATATAATTAATTTAACATCAGACAGCAAATTTGCAGCAATTCATTAAAATAAAATTGATTACATTTTTAAAAGAAATATCTGTAAAACTAACTAGAAATAATATTCAAAAATGTTTTAAGAATGAAAATATTATCTGAGGTTTAATTATAGAAAAAACTCACCAAAAAGTTTGAAATCTTTCAGGGTAGTTGTTTTTCTTTCAACAATGTAAAATTCCATTATGCTGCTGTGTGTACAAAGTTACACTTAACAGACAAAATTAACATTGCGTAATTTTTTATCTATATCTTATTGTTCAAATGTCAAAATGTATCCAATTGTAAAGATTGTTATCTATCAAACATGAAATCACTTTACAATTATCACAACTAAATAAAACACTTTCAGATCATATAAAACCAGAATTTTTCACAAGTTGGAAAACAATCTCAATTGTTACATGTTTTTCCCAATTTATACAATTATTTAAATGAAAGATGCTTCAAAACTAAAATGTTAATTAAGTATAATGATTTATCAATCACCATCTGTACAAATGAAATAAATATTTTTTTAATACATTTTCTCTTTGAATTTCAGAATAAAATATTTGCAAGTAGGAATTTTTATATGAAACGTTTCAAGATTGTTGATAACATGTTTTGTTATTAGTTTCGCAAATTGGTTATTAAAATTTATTGATACACATATATACAAAAAGTTTAAAAATATTTATTTTATATTATAAGAAATTGCTTACATTTTAAAATTTTATTGGTGTCTTTTATATTAAAAATGAAATAAATACCCGGTATAGGACTTTTCCACGTTTGTAGACTTACATTTTTTCCGACTTTTTCCCTTTCTTTGAGTTTACATGGCCTATGGATTTTCCATGTTTGTAGCCTTACATTTTTTTTGCTGTCAATTCTTTGTTTCATTACTGATATACATTTAATTTTTCAATTTGTATGCATGAAATAAACTGATCAAATTAGTCAAAAACATTGCAAAAAAACTGAATATTGTGGTAAAATTTTAGATATTTTTTCATCATTGAACAAAATGAAAATTTCATGACAGTATTAGTATAAACTTTCAAGAACAATTATATTTATTTTTTCCATGGTGTGTTTAGTTTCTACCCTTGTTATATTTATTTTTTCCTTCATGTGTTTAGTTTCTGCCCTTGGTATATTTATTTTTTCCTTTGTGTGTTTAGTTTCTGCCCTTGGTATATTTATTTTTTCCTTCATGTGTTTAGTTTCTGCCCTTGGTATATTTATTTTTTCCTTTGTGTGTTTAGTTTCTGCCCTTGGTATATTTATTTTTTCCTTCATGTGTTTAGTTTCTGCCCTTTGGTATACTTATTTTTTCCTTCATGTGTTTAGTTTCTGCCCTTGGTATATTTATTTTTTCCTTTGTGTGTTTAGTTTCTGCCCTTGGTATATTTATTTTTTCCTTCATGTGTTTAGTTTCTGCCCTTGGTATATTTATTTTTTCCTTCGTGTGTTTAGTTTCTGCCCTTGGTATATTTATTTTTTCCTTCATGTGTTTAGTTTCTGCCCTTGGTATATTTATTTTTTCCTTTGTGTGTTTAGTTTCTGCCCTTGGTATATTTATTTTTCCTTCATGTGTTTAGTTTCTGCCCTTTGGTATACTTATTTTTTCCTTCATGTGTTTAGTTTCTGCCCTTTGGTATATTTATTTTTTCCTTCATGTGTTTAGTTTCTGCCCTTGGTATATTTATTTTTTCCTTTGTGTGTTTAGTTTCTGCCCTTGGTATATTTATTTTTTCTTCAATGGGTTTAGTTTCTACCCTTGTTATATTTATTTTTTCCTTCATGTGTTTAGTTTCTACCCTTGTTATATTTATTTTTTCCTTTGTGTGTATAGTTTCTTCTATTGTGCTACAAACAATAATAGAACTATTAATCAATAATTAGTTTAAACAGAGTAAGGTAAATGCAATAAACTGCAGTCATAGAGAGAGATTATGTTAAATACTTCCCAACCACAACTCTGGGATAGGGTTCTCACTCTACAATTACATTGGCTAGTCCATTTGTCTGTTGAAAATAAATCTAAGTTGACCAACAGGAGTCAACAAAATATTATGTCATTTTCATATTTTGGAAATGTCTTACTTTGCCATTATCAAATAAATAATCATTGTTACTTAATACCTATACAATTTGAAGCAGTACTAACTATAATGTTTTTGTATTTCTTACTTGCTTAGTTTGCTGTTTTGTGTGATTATATATATCCATAAACATGTGCACCCATTTGGTGTAGGTGTATTTTCTTTTTAAAATTACATTCCTTAATTACCACAGTATTGGTACAAATTCTTTCATGTAACTTGTTAAATTGTTCTGTTAGTTGTTTTGATGTAAATGTTGTCAATTCCCTTGGTGAATTTTTGTACTGCATGGCTGGTAATTATATGTAGGCTTCTCTTCCAAATATGACCTTGAATGAAGTTATATCTCTTGAGGCATTGACAGATGTATTGAAATAGAATTCAATTATGTCAATTACTTCTCTCCATTCTTTCCTACCAATTCTAATAGCCTCTGGTTAATTCTTTGAGCATTTGGTTCAACCTTTCAAATGCTCCATTTGTTTGTAGATAATATGTGGCTACGGTGCATATGTGGTTTGCCATGAACATGAGTTCTTGAAATACCTTCCAAATTCCTAACCTTTCTCTGTAATAACATTTAGTGGTGTAATTAATTTCAAAGAACAAGTTTTAACCATAGTCTTCACCACTTCTTCAAAATAAATTCTTTCAGTGGTGCCATTCTTCTGTTTTTTCTGAAATTGGCATTTCAACATAATTTATGATCCTGTTATTTCAATATTCGTTTTATTTCTCATATTATTAGGTGATTATCTTGTTTTCAATTTTTCATATTTGGAAATTTCTTCCTTTACCATTACAGACATTAGGACTCTCCCTTGCAGTCAGTGTATTTTTAAAGCAAATCTGCATATTGATAGTGAGGTATCAATGTGAGTTCTCGTTTTTTCACCCCATTTGCCTTTCTCTCAGTGCGACTCTTGCAGTGCTGTCATCAGATCTGCTAGCAAAATGCTAGCCATTACACGAAATATTTCGTGCTACAACATGTTTCTGTAACGTGATGGTGCACGAAAATTGATTTCACATGCTATCTTAATACATGGCATAAAAAATATTTTTAGCAATTGCTCTAAATTGGCATGAATATTTATCCCATTACGAAATCTTACTGCAATACGCATTGTAGTGCTGCCTTTCTTCAAATGAAATGTTTGTTAGATTTTGGGGCAATTTGCATTTTATCAAACATATACATGTATTTGCTTGATAATGCATGGAATATATGGGCGAATAAAATACAAATTACTCCCAAATCTAGCAAACATTTCATATGGAAATTGTTAACTACATAGCATACAATTTTTTTTGCTTATGAAAATGGCGTGAGCTGGCCGATAAATAACAACAACTACCGACTGATGTTACAATAAAAAAAGTTGTATAAATGCAACATATACATGAAAAAAACGCTAGGGTCACTAGCACAAAAACGCTACCATAAACAAACGTCCAAAAAGCACTAGCATGTGTGCTAGATGATTGTTAGCTATGCACAATCATATTTTCCAATGCACATGAAAGAAAAATCATTTAATTTCTCCTCAACATCTACCTACTTCTCCTCAAACCAAAATATAAAAAACTTTTTTGATTTTTTCATTTTAGTTCAATTACTTCTTTTGGTTAACATACTTTCTAACAGCATCTAATGTCCCCCAATACTATAAGATTCATCTGCGTAAATCACCAATTTATATGTTTTTGTGGGCAAGAAATGATAACTGAAATTAGAAATGACAATGGAACTGAGTGCAAAAGTGCACGGCTCAAGGAAATAGGTTTGAATATAAATATTATGAAATCATTCTCAGCACCATATAGCCCTCACCCAATAAGTGTCACTAAATGTTATTGGAGGACATTATTTGAAATGGCTAGGTCAATGCTTAACTTATTGAAGTGGAGAAAAAAACTTTGGGCTTGAGCAATAAATACAGAGAATCATATACACAATAAGTTCTCAGCAAAATTTGTAATAAGGAGAAAACGCCCTATGAAGTATTCCTTGGTAAATAGCCATCAGTTAAATATATGAAAGTATTTTGATGTAAGCTTTCTTGAAGACAAACACATTTAATAAGAAAGTAAATCCAAAAGCCAATTTGGGTATATTTTGAAGTTACAATTAAAATATTAACTCATTCATTGTTTATAATCCTGACATATACACAAGTATATTGAGACATTTGATATCAAATTTGTATAATTTCTACTTTAATTTTACTATACTACCTTCTGATGACGTTCATTTTGATCGCAGTTTTGGCTAATAGTTGTTGTCCCCTCAATTATATGCATGTGTTATTACTCGATTAATTTGCGTCGGAATTCGTTTTACAGAAGTGTAAACAAAGTGTAGGTAATTATATTGCTTAGTGGTATAAATACAATAAACCTGTACATTAAGTTAACAGACGTTGTTTCACTCAAAACCATGTTAATTTTCTCTTCTCTGAACGTTATTACATAAGTATTTTTTGATATGATAATAGGATAGGTTATCAGCAACAATTTGGGAATGGCCTCCTCTGAATTTCTAAACAACTACTGAGACCTTTTATTTGGCTAGATAATAATTTGTGAGATATATAGGGAAGCACTGCACAAGCAAATTTCTGAACCTTTAGCTGTGGACATCACTTTGGCATGATGCTGTGGAATTAGTTATCTTGGATGTTTGTTTCTTTCCTGTGGAGATCTAAACAGTTACTCGTTACGAAGATAAATTACCAATGTTCTTGCTTACCTGTTAGTTCTGTTAGAATCACTGTTGCTCTAGTAAATGTTCACCTAAGCGACATTCTGCTTTGACATTAAGTCCTCTGGCGTAGTTCTCTCTGGATCCAACTGAGTGATTCTACAACATTGTGGGGAGTTGCGTGTGCTGGTACTGCTGGTGGGTACCCGGTTTTACCCATCCATATCCATAGGTACAGACGGGTGATTATATTTTTTATTGGTTATAAATATGGTATCCATTCCTCATCATGTGAATTTCAAATAAAATGTAAAAATTAGCATATAATGATCTTAAATAATGTTTGACGATATAATTCTTAAATTGCTAAGTAGAAACACAGAAAATTACTTTCAAGGAGTGGGTGGGCACTGCTGAACATTTCCGGTACAGGTGTGCACTGGTAAGAAATTAATTTTTTATGGACGGGTGCGGCATTAAGAAAGCTCTACCCATACATTATTAGTACACTGCCATGTGCTGAATCAAACATTCTTTACAAAGTATTCAACAACAACCTAAACCCTGATAACAACGGAACAAATGCCGGTAGACAATTTTCACTTGAAGGATGATATAGAAGAAGTTCCTGCTGCCGAAGATGTGTAACAGCAGCAGCAGCAGCCAGAATCAGTGTTCTTTGATTAACATCAGGAATATGAAAGAGAGACTTTTTCTTTTAATTAATTTATAAAGTTATTTCAAATTGATTTGAAAATTTCTGAAGGTCTAAAATAAAAAATGCTTTTTATAGTCAGCCAGTGACTTTGCCATCAATGTGATTGCGAAATCACCAATGAGCTTTTGATCAAGATTTATTGGTGCGATTGTTTACAAGAAGTATACTAATAATATTTCACTCAACTTTTGCATATTACATTAAGAATTCTTATTGTAGTTGTCACCTGCAAAAAAATGGGAATGAATTTCAGAATACACTTGTTATCACTAAAGATGTAATGCGTGTTCTCTATTGCTATCATTGGAAAATGCAGTGGACTGACCACATCTGTACATTAGTCAACAATGAGGATGCAAGAACAACATCCGGGTTCTTGAAAATGAACAATTTTCTAAATGATCGCCTCATCACTGCATTGTCTATTGGTAGGTAAAATACCCTTAAGCGTTCATATAAGTGGCATCATTCTAATAAGGATGGATTAGATATTTTCTTGCATATGTTTATCATATCCACTTTATTCCAAAGTATAGGAAATATCAGAGATGCAAGAAAATTTTAGTGTCTTAAACTTCGTTCGACTTTCGTTCCAACAACACTACAGACTGTAAGCTTAACATTTTACGTTAATTTCAATAACAAGACATTTGATCCCCTGAATACTTAGTGATAATTTGTATCTATCATTAAAAAACTACAAATTCGAGCTTCATTTAATGAAAATTTAGCAAATAAACTCAAAAAAAATTCCACCGCCTATGGCGTTGGGAGGATTGTTGGCCCCCATCATCCGCTTAGAAAAACACCAGAAGTTTCACTTAAAATTTCAAGAAAGGTTATTATTTTCTTAATAAAAAATTTAATACCAACCATGAATTTCAAGAAAGGTTATTATTTTCTTAATAAAAAATTTAATACCAACCATGAACTTCATGAACACTATCTTGGTGCGAACTTAATAAATACCATCTACTGTTTGCCCAAATTTGGTCAACAAATATGAGCACAAACACACTGATTTCAAGAATTCCATTTTTGGTTGCACAACTAGCGAATAGAAAGTGTATTTATAGTATTTACATTAGATTTAAGGACTGACTAGGTAAACGAATTTATTGCAATCGCACAAAGTTAAATGCAATGCAAGCTTCAAATGGTAAGAATTCCTACAAAATTTTTCAAACAATTTATATTTTTATATTTTTTAGAAAATATAAGGAGCAAACTTTATTATTTTATATAATTCATGTGCACTATTAAATAATTTGAGTAACATTTAGAAGAATTTCATTTAGATTGCTTTCCTAGAAATTTATATATCCATGTGTTGCATAAGTATCTCATGAAAGAGCTGCAACCGAGACGCCGGATTTGTTAAAGGGATAACCGGGTCAATTTTTTCTTTAGGTCTTCCGGGTCTACTGGGTCACTGGGTCACATCTATATAAGCAAATGATTGATAAAATGCGCAATGAGCTTCATCTAAAGAATGTCTCACACAATTGCCATGTGTGCTTAAATAGCTTAAATGGCTTGACAAGTTTTTCTTATTAGAGTTGTAATCTGCTTATTTAACACAAACTATTAGCTTCCAAAATTATTTTAATTTAAAAAATTTCAATAGCCCAGGGAATTTACTAGGTCNTGAATCAAACATTCTTTACAAAGTATTCAACAAAAACCTAAACCCTGATAACAATGGAGCTAATGAGGGGCAAATGCCAGTAGACAATTTTCACTTGAAGGATGATATAGAAGAAGTTCCTTCTGCCGAAGATGTGCAGCAGCAGCCAGAATCAGTGTTCTTTGATTAACATCACGAATATGAAAGAGACTTTTTCTTTTAATCAATTTATTGATTAAGCACTAGTTTGCAGTTATAATTGTTTCATAATGGTTTGGAAAATAGAATTTCAGTAGCTGAGTGTTTTCTACATAAAAGTTATTTCAAATTAATTTGAAAATTTCTACCAAGGTCTAGAATAAAAAATGCTTTTTATAGTCAACCAGTGACTTTGCCATCAATGTGATTGCGAAATCACCAATGAGCTTTTGATCAATTTTTATTGGTGCGATTGTTTACAAGAAGTATACTAATAATACTTCACTCAACTTTTGCATATTACATTAAGAATTCTTATTGTATTTGTCACCTGCAAAAAAATGGGAATGAATTTCAGAATACACTTGTTATCACTAAAGATGTAATGCGTGTTCTCTATTGCTACCATTGGAAAAAGCAGTGGACTGACCACATCTGTACATTAGTCAACAATGAGGATGCAAGAACAACATCCGGGTTCTTGAAAATGAACAATTTTCTAAATGATCGCCTCATCACTGCATTGTCTATTGGTAGGTAAAATACCCTTAAGCGTTCATATAAGTGGCATCATTCTAATAAGGATGGATTAGATATTTTCTTGCATATGTTTATCATATCCACTTTATTCCAAAGTATAGGAAATATCAGAGATGCAAGAAAATTTTAGTGTCTTATACTCCGTTCGACTTTTGTTCCAACAACACTACAGACTGTAAGCTTAACATTTTACGTTAATTTCAATAACAAGACATTTGATCCCCTGAATACTTAGTGATAATTTGTATCTATCATTAAAAAACTACAAATTCGAGCTTCATTTAATGAAAATTTAGCAAATAAACTCAAAAAAAATTCCACCGCCTATGGCGTTGGGAGGATTGTTGGCCCCCATCATCCGCTTAGAAAAACACCAGAAGTTTCACTTAAAATTTCAAGAAAGGTTATTATTTTCTTAATAAAAAATTTAATACCAACCATGAACTTCATGAACACTATCTTGGTGCGAACTTAATAAATACCATCTACTGTTTGCCCAAATTTGGTCAACAAATATGAGCACAAACACACTGATTTCAAGAATTCCATTTTTGGTTGCACAACTAGCGAATAGAAAGTGTATTTATAGTATTTACATTAGATTTAAGGACTGACTAGGTAAACGAATTTATTGCAATCGCACAAAGTTAAATGCAATGCAAGCTTCAAATGGTAAGAAATCCTACAAAATTTTTCAAACAATTCATATTTTTATATTTTTTAGAAAATATAAGGAGCAAACTTTATTATTTTATATAATTCATGTGCACTATTAAATAATTTGAGTAACATTTAGAAGAATTTCATTTAGATTGCTTTCCTAGAAATTTATATGTCCATGTGTTGCATAAGTATCTCATGAAAGAGCTGCAACCGAGACGCCGGATTTGTTAAAGGGATAACCGGGTCAATTTTTTCTTTAGGTCTTCCGGGTCTACTGGGTCACTGGGTCACATCTATATAAGCAAATGATTGATAAAATGCGCAATGAGCTTCATCTAAAGAATGTCTCACACAATTGCCATGTGTGCTTAAATAGCTTAAATGGCTTGACAAGTTTTTCTTATTAGAGTTGTAATCTGCTTATTTAACACAAACTATTAGCTTCCAAAATTATTTTAATTTAAAAAATTTCAATAGCCCAGGGAATTTACTAGGTCCTCAACTATACTGTACCAAGATTCGAAATAGAATCCAACACAGATTCGGATTTGGATTTGATTTTGTTTATTTTTTGTTTTTATTTGTAATTTATTTTTTAAATGTCAAAAGTTTATTCTAAGTGGTAGTTTCGCATGAAAGATTTACTGACTCAGTTTGTCAAGCAATTAACGAATCTTGAATGTAAACACATATTTAGTGTCATTGACAAACAAATGGATATTTTTTAAAATCAACCGGTTGATTTGAAGTATGAATTCACTTTTACATGTGCAAACGAATTTTCAAATGAAAAATTTACACATAAATATTTAAGCTAAAATGAAAACAAAGCTATTTGAAAATTAACAAAAAAATGTTTTTACACATCAAGGTTTACTTAATAATTCGAAAATAATAACAATGAAGTATTAATTAATGAAAATATTTTTTAAATGTCAAAAGTTTATTCTAAATGGTGGTTTTGTATGAAAAATTTGCTGACTCAGTTTGTCAAGTAATTAACGAATTTTGAATGTAAACACCTATTTAGTGTCATTGACAAACAAATTGATATTGTTTGGAATTAACGCGTTGATTTGATGTATGGAATTCACTTTTACATGTGCAAACGAATTTTCAAACAAAAAATCTACATAGAAATATTTAAAATAAAATGAATACAAATCTATTTGACAAATAACAGTACTCCTCCCTATAAGAGATTTTTCAACAAAGTATTTAAAATTTGTGAAATCGAATGCCTTTTCTTGTTGTGAGTTAAATGTCAGTTCCTTGAAGCAACAGAGCAAGATTTCCTGTTGATTAATCAAATTGAAAAACCTTTTCGCAAAAATGACCCTTTCTTCAGCATTTTGGTAGAGTTTCTATGTACTTTCAGGAATATATTTATCATTGTTAAATTTTAGAAATAATTTCATCAATTTCTTCAATTATTAAAGAACATCCTAAAACAGCTTTGGCAACAACAGCTGCGACTGGATTGGGTATCGTTTGGTTGCAACATTATGCTTGGAAGCAGAAACTTCCTCCCATGATTGGGATGAGTTTGCCTTACATTGGAAGTTTGGGTTTTATTAGAAGGGGTTTTCTACAAAATGATCTTGCTACATATTTGATCGGATATCATTTCTGTTTACATGTTTGGAACTGTTTGGGTGTTCTGCGTTAGTAATGATGCTATTCGTAAGATGATGATTGAAAAGGGAGCACAAACGTCTGGCAGATTTGTATTGTTTCCAGTAGATGACAGCATNCCATCTTTGGAAATAATGTAATTTTTATACGTAATTTGCAAAATTTGGGTTATTTATTGAAAAATTCTTAATTTTTTTATTCAAAATGGGCTTAATAACATTTTTTTTATATGACATATATATATATAAAATGTAGTTCTTTATGCAATAAATTTTTCATGAAATAAAACTATTAAATTTATATATCAAATATATATCCTTAAATAGCCTGAAATTGGATTTTTTAATAAAATTTAAGCATTATAGTATTAAGCATTACAAAACCGTCACATAAATGTATTTCAGCTGAAAATAATTTTTAACAATTGTCTTTCATCAAATTGTAATTATGTCTTTTATGAAGGACATCAGGATAAATATAGAAAAAGTGAAGGTTAATAAACTGTAATTAAAAGTAGGAAATTAATAATACAATCCTTACACTAGTCCAAATTAACATCATGGAAATCACCAAAATAATTTCGCTTCATTATGCACAAAGTAAACCTTGCATTTAGAGCAGTGTGTGTTTTCATGGAGTAATGGGTATTTTTACATCTTCCTTGAATGTTCTTCATAAGAGGCCAATGACGAAGATCTCAGTCCTAATGCCATGGCTGATTGAGCTCCATGCTGCTGGTCTGCCGGGTTTGTTAAGTGGCTTCTGGGAAAGTACAGAGGAAAGAAGCCGTTTAGCATGACACTTTTCGAAATTAATCAAACTGTGGACAACTTTTGACTTGAATTCGAACAATGAAAGCAATTCTTTCCTGGAAAAAATCTGTTGATTTTCAATAGTTGCTCTGTTGATTAATCAAATTGGCAAAACTTTTTTCTCAAAAATGACCCTTTCTTCAGCATTTTGGTAGAGTTTCTATGTACTTTCAGGAATATATTTATCATTGTTAAATTTTAGAAATAATTTCATCAATTTCTTCAATTATTAAAGAACATCCTAAAACAGCTTTGGCAACAACAGCTGCGACTGGATTGGGTATCGTTTGGTTGCAACATTATGCTTGGAAGCAGAAACTTCCTCCCATGATCGGGATGAGTTTGCCTTACATTGGCAGTTTGGGTTTTATTAGAAGGGGTTTTCTACAAAATGATCTTGCTACATATTTGATCGGATATCATTTCTGTTTACATGTTTGGAACTGTTTGGGTGTTCTGCGTTAGTAATGATGCTATTCGTAAGATTATGATTGAAAAGGGAGCACAAACGTCTGGCAGATTTGTGTTGTTTCAAGTAGAAGACAGCATCTTTTCTTCAAGGAGAGGAGTAGTGAATGCTGAAGGTCAAGTTTGGCAGGTACACCGTCAGGTTGTAGTCAAAGCACTCAAGGACCTTGGTGTTGGCTCAAGCAAAATGTTTGAGAGCGTAAGTCTCTTATTATTTTGCCTCCAAAAATTCTTTTCTTAGCATTTAGTATTCAAAATACCCAGGATGTCTAGGAGCTTTTTTCAGAACTCTAGCTGTTCCTAACAATGCTGCTTCTGTGCCACCGCACTTCCCTTCTTCGGCAGTCCCAACTCTTCCAAGTATCTCGTATGATTTTTGCTCAATGCTTCTGGCGCTCCTACTACTATATGACTACTTCGATCTGCCAACTCCCTGTACTTGTCTATCTTTTCTTTCTCCTTACTTTCTTCATTCCTGTCATTTGGTACTGCTATGTCTATCACGGTTCCCAATTTTTTCCTCTTTGTCTTCCACTGCTATGCCTTTCTCCATATTTTAATCACCTCGCGTGTCTGTATGTTGATGTCCAATAATATCTTATTCTTCTCATTCTCTATGACACTCTGTGTTTTATGTGTCATACCATTTGTCTCATGCTTCTAACACATACATCCTGCTCAAGCTCCAGTGCATCATTCTTCCCACCTTGTCATGCCTTCTCAAATGTTTCCAATTGCTTCAGCAAAATTTTCTTAAACTTGGATTCATATTGTCCATGTTCCACAGTTAACTCTCTGCTCTTCTATTCTTCTCTAACTTATACTCTGTGCCTGTATTATTGTTATTATTAGCATTATTATTATTATTATTATTATTATTATTATTATTATTATTATTATTATTATTAAAAGATTGG
>CABFPE010000218.1:891438-903956 GCA_900660155.1 Hofstenia miamia | reverse complement strand
GCTTGATGTGCCTTGTGAAAAGTGAAAAGTGTCAATTAAAAGAAAAAAAAGAAAACTATCATACCTATCATAGCAGTTAGTAACAACAACATAAAACTATAATTTCTTTATTTCATTAAATTAACAAGCACATCCGGAGTAAAATGACGTCAGGAAATAATCTCAAATAACAATAATAGTTGATATTTCTAATTTGAATATATTTCAATTGATATATTTTATTTAGAATATTTTTAATCAGAAGTAGATTAATCGACGATTAATCGCGATTATTAATCTTCTGGCAGCAGCGATTACGATTAATCTATCGCCAAATTTTTTTTTCATACGATTAATCGCGATTAAAATCTAACGATCCCTGCCTGCAACACCTCGAAACTCAAGACTAAAAAATTGGGAATCTTAAAACTTATTTATTTGCTGGACGACAACTTAATGTAGGAATTGTGTTTCATTATAATATTTTTTCAGTTTCATCCTAAAGCTATAACATAACTGCAAGGGCGGTTATTTCTTTGGAGTCAGGTTGAGATACTTGATAATGTCATAGAACTAATACAGGGGAAGAAGTGCAAATAAAAGCTGAATGCTTTACAGGTAATCTCGATTTATGATCCATGAGAATATTTGCAAAATTTATGTTATAAAGAAGAAAAAATCCATGCAATTCCATGTAAATCCTTTAAATTTTCCTATATACAGAAATGTGCCCCTAGTCTGAGTGGGTTAAATTCAAGCACAACAAAGAATGTTCATGAGTGTTGGTCACTCGAAGCAACATTTATGTGTCTACTGTTAATTCAATATTTTCCTTTAATGTAGTTTTTATGAATATCTTAAAGCTTATTTTCGACGCATTGTTTGAGGACGCATATTTCGGAATATTTTTAAGCATAGAAATCCTGGCCCTAAACATAATTGACAACATACCAAACAGTATGAAAATAATTAAATTGAAACTACACTGCACTGATTGTCTGACACTGTAGAATAAGTAAAATACATCAATTCGTCTACTAAAGCTGCTTACATTACAATATGAAAATAAGTGATACACGAAATGCTTATACACAGATATGTAGAATAGACCTAGTGCACATAAAACAAATGATTTTAAGACTTTAGATTTTAGATCCTTGAATAACAACAACAAATATTCATGCAGAGCCCGTATGCCCTGCCCTTACTCTTAGTATAAAAGTCCGTGCCCGTTACGAGCCCTACTCTATTATATACTATGTTTCAATTGGGATCACTCTTATGGATTTTCAAAATTAAGGGGCTTTGGCTGATATCAGATCAGACTTGTCAACGAGCCGACATGTTTAAGCTCGGCTCGGCTCATTTTACTTTTGAACATTTTTGGCTCGGCTCGCCACATAGATACGTTCAATGAGGCTCGCTTTAGCTCGATATTTTTTCAAAAAAATACTGCATTCTCAGAAATTTTATATAGCTCTTCCTAAATATTTAATAAACATTTTAAAATATTCATATATGATTATAAAAAAGGTATATTGAATTAAAAATAAGAAAAATCTGCATACGCAAATTAAAAAGCAGAACTATAAACTGGCTCGGCTTAATAAAGGCTCGTTTTGGGCTAGTTGTATACTAAATGCTCTGCTCAAGCTCCGCTTGGCTCGTAAGAAGTTCGCCTCGTTGACAAGTCTGTATCAGATCATGATTTAATTTTGAGGACATAGTCTAAGTAGATACAAATAAAAAAATTTCAGAATTAAGCAAATATTATAACATCACGCTTCATAATTTCATAGAAATCAATTTCCCAAATTATTGAATTGATAATAACTATTCATTGAATGTTTTTACAAGTTCGGGAATTAATATATAAAAATTGAATACGAATTTCAACATTGTAGCAAATGTCACACTATCCCAATAAATTTTAAAAAGTAATTATAAAAGTCAGAGATTCAATGTTCTTTAGAACGTACTACTAACATTATTAATTGAAAGTATTTAGATTTGTGAAGAATCTCGATATTTAATAGACAACCTTTCCAAGCTCTCAACATATACCAACCGAAAACAACTAAAGACGTTTTTTCAATATGCTTCAAGTGGAGTAGTGTCCCAATTAAACTTTGGGCATCGAATTGATGATGTGAGCATTCTGGAAGCAATGTTTAACAATAGTGAAGAAATGTTGAAAGTTTTAGCAAAATTTGACATAAAAAAATACATTCCTGGTGTAAAATCTGATTTAGAAAACGCTATTGAAAAATCATTTAGACCATGTATAGATTATATAAAAAATGAGATTGTTATTCATTTGAAAAATCAGCTCGATGAAGGGGAAGGGGACCTGATTTCTATCATGTTAGAAAAACGAAAAGTGATGGCAGAATATTTCACTGATAATGATATAGTAGCGGTTATTCTCGAATTATATAACGCTGGTACTGGAACAACATCCGAAACAATGTATTGGGCAATGTATCATATAAGAAACAATAAAGAACTACAAAATGAAATAAGGAATGAGATCAACGAAGTCTTAGGAACGCGATCCTTAGAATATAAGGATATAGAAAACCTTCCGAAGTTGAACGCATTTGTAAATGAGACATTGAGATATACACCAATTGTTGAAGGCGGCGTTCTCCACAAAGCAACTGAAAATTTTCAAATAAATGGCTACAGCATTCCAAAGAATTCTTTAATAATGGGTGTTCAGTACAATCCTTTGCATGATCCACAATATTGGAAACATCCAGACACGTTTAACATCGATAACTTCCTCAATGACGATCGAACAAAGTTTGAACCACATCATCATTACTCTGTGGAATTCGGTGAAGGGCCTCGTAAGTGTCTTGGTGAGAGATTAGCTCGCATGCAACTTTTAATATATGTCACATCAATTTTACAAACTTTTGAAGTTGCTTATCATAAGGACTGGCAAAGTTTCAATGAGACAAAAATGTTTGGATCTCTTAGAGAGCTTGGAGTACAATTTGTCCCTCTTTGAAATATCTTAATGCTATAAAATTTTCTATTTGTATAGTGAAATTTATTAGTACTATAATGGCGTTTGTGCATTTATTTTTGTTTTGAAAAAGTGTACCAATTCAAACATGTTAATATGACTTATTAAATTAATAAGCCATAGTAATTGTGTGCAACCTTCTAGTTAAAAACTAATTTTATAACTACAGGAAATTATGAAAATAATATTGCATATTCTAAAATTTTCATGATCCTTTATGAATCTTCAAAGTTTTCAAAAGACTCACCATACTTATATCAGATTTAAGGCCCATTATCTCTCAGTCTAAGTGCAAAAAAATTAAGTTTCTGAAATGTTCAGATGCGGTCTTTTCTAAACTTAACACTAGGACCGCCAGAAAAATATACTTAAACTGCTAAATGCTGTGATTTTGTCGGCTCTACAAATATAGCGCTGTTGTTCTTACAAAGTAGAAAAATAATAGTATTTTTAAATAAAAAATGAATAAACAAACATTGCAAATAACTAAGAACATTTCTCCAATTAATGATGATTTTTGCTTCACCAGTACATGAACCACAAGTAAATTTTTCACTTAAGTCATTTTTTATGATGGTTGAAAACTTTCCATTGCTTCTATTTTTGAGCAATTTCAGGAGTGATTCTAAACAAAGCAAATTTTCAAAGTCGTTCTCCCAATTGAAGAATAAAATGTCGCCTGATTGTTCTTGGAAACAACTTTTTAAACACAATGTAGCAGTTCCAGATCATGATGTCTAGCATGTTGTAAAACACATAAAATGCGAAAAGTTTTGATGAAAACTTTTAAGTATATTTTCGGACCTTACTGACGAATAAATCTACTCCTCGCTTTAAATAAAGTTCTATTAGACTTTTCACAACATAGTGGCCCAATGCAACGTTTGAAGGGCGATTCTATACATGTTTGAAAGCCTATCAGGAATATTGATTACAAATATTTAATTGAAAATTGAAAAAATGTATTCGTTATAAAGGATAACAACAATTAGAAAAATCTGTCAAATTTTAGCATTAAATTATATAAAATTGTGAAAGCGTAGATTTCAAATTTTCAAAGTTTTATTCTGTTTAATAATAGCTGTTTCAACTACTAAAATATTTATAAATAAATTATTTTGAAAATTCTTTCTAATTTTTTATAAACTAAAAATGTCAAGAAAGCCATTCACAATGCCATTATTTTGTTAAGCTATCTAAAAAAACAATGAATATATGTTTACTGACAAGCATCAGCTTTTTTTTAAAAAAGAAAATGATGGGAAGGGTCTGGCCTTGAAGCTCTAAAATTTCGAAGAGACTTTAAATTTTGTGATAAAGTTGATTTTGGTTAAAAAAATTATTTGTAAATTCACCAGATAAAAAATATTCGACTCTTTCAAAAAGGAATATTAGATACCGCCAATTCCTGACTTCCAATGGGAGCTTTGATATCATGAAATGAGGAGATAGTCATCACATGCTTTGTTTGAAATTTATTGCTACCCACAGCTTGATCTGGGTTCACATCAATTACCCAACTACGCTTGATGCGCCAAATCATTGTTTGTTTCAAATACTGATTATATTGTCAGAAGAGTTAAAATCACTAGACTTCTGCCCAATTTCAAGCTTCATTCATGCTGACTAAATAATTTTTAAAGAGTCAAAAGACATTCTTCTTTCATTGGTTGAAGCCAATGGTCTCTTTAATTATTGATAGGAAGTAAATTTAGCAAGCCTACAATTTGTGTAGAATCGGAGGGGGCTGGTTAGGGGTAAACTGCAAATTCGGTAATCTGACTCCAACAGATGGGCACTCCATAGCTATAGAAACAAACAGAATCAACCCACTACAACTCCCATTCCAGCAAAATCAATTATCAGTGTTTAAACATAACTAGCATTCTTTAGGTTCTAAGAAGAGTTGTGTTCACCAATTTCACATGGCATCACGCCGAAGATCCATCACCAGCTAAGTGTTCCCCAGTAGAACACAAACACCTGCTGGCCTATATATCTCACTTTGTATTATCCATCACAATAAAGTTTATTATCCCTAGGCCTACATATAGATAATAAATAAGATAAATAGCATGTAGTTACCATGCATTCGTGCAGGCCAACAGGCGTGATTTAACTACAGTGTAACATATTATGTGCATTTGTATGAATAAATAGGAAATAGCCATATACCTACTTGTAACCTAATGCAGCCACAATTTAGAGTGTTAAAAGAAGTCGCTAATAGTCGCTCCTCATTCCAACAAAATTTCCAAATAGTTGCCGGAGCCTATCTCATTATTATTATCATAGCAGATAACGTTAAGTAAAACCAAAGTACGAGAAAGAGAAAATAACACTAGTGTTGATCTAAACTAATTGATTGTAATGAATGAGTTACAGCTTTCCGAACATTTATATGCAAATTGATTTAATACGTGCAATTTGTTCATAATTCTCCCTCGTAATCAAAGTTTAAATTAAGCAACGTCATTGCATAACTGAGGAGACAATCAGGTACTGCACAAATTCGTATGAATAATATTTCAAAATGAATCAAAGAATCTTTTTACAAAATGAATAAGAAAATATATATTAACTGATATATATATATATATATACTAGAATATAAATTATATTGGTGGTAATCAAAACACAGACTTGTCAACTAGCCGTAATTTCTAAATTCTGCTCAGCTCGGCTCAAGCTTTAGTGTGGGGTTTTTGAAGAAGTCAACAGACTAAATCAGTGAGTGGAACCAAGATCCGAGTCCGGACCATACTCCTAGAAGTGTGTCTCGCCGGTTTGATATTGAGAAACTTCTGGCGACCCCTGGCACGCAGAGAGCTGACCTGTGCTGAGTCTGATCAGCAAAGTGAAGCCGAAGCCCGAACTTCAGTTGAGAAGGTTGTGCCTCTCCCGCTTTGGCCAACCAAGGCTACTAACTTTGGTAACTTAAGAGAGCGCATGGTGGCTGCTAACTGATCCGTGAAAACAATTTCGGAGCAGTATTTACTACAAGCAAAGCGTTCTAGCTAGTAGAGGCCTCGCTCAACTCCTTAATAGATTGCAAGATATTGGATCATTATGGGAATTTTACAGCGGTTGTGAACAAATCATTCAGTCTGACAAGATCAACAAATGAAGAATTTTGCTCAAAATTGTTGGTCATTAAAACGAAAGCATTTCTAATCAATTGTTTGAAAATTATCACAAAGATTAATCAGATGAACTTCTAAAAATCATTGATGAATTGCATTGGAAAATCTCCATATGTCACTAAAATTCCTTCTTAGCGTGTATATTGCCAACAAATCCCACATGAATTCTTAAAATGTCAAGCAGCTGACATGTCTTATCCCTTAGAGATTATTGACTAACCCAATCACGACGAACCCAGAGGTGATAGTGATACGTTCCCTCGTTCGAATTCACATTTTGCAGAGTACGCCTCCTGAAACGTATGCATATAATAATCATAATCCATATATACTAGGTATTTGTAGGACTCAATGTCTGAAAACCTACAGCAAAGTGCAATCAAATGAACTACATAAGGAAATATAACTATTTTGAATGAAATATAGGGTTTGGTTTCGGTTTGTAGCATCTGATTTGCAAGCGGTTTAAAACGACATATTGTATTTAAATGACAATGCATCACTGTTGTCCTGAAATAGAAAAAATCCCTTTTTTCGTGTTTCTTAAATGTTTCAACAAATTTATAATTCAATAATGTTGTTTATAATGTTTCCCGAATTTGTGAATGAATAATTGTTTCGGTTTGAAAGAATTTAAGTTTTGCAAATGAATTTTAAACCAAGTTTTCCATTTTACTTTTTACTGCAGGTTTTTCGGATTGAAATGGTTCAAGGTATTAGCCTTAATCGGCTTGATTCGGTTTTGTTAGGTTTCATTTTGAAACGCTTCGGCTAGGCTTTGTTTCTTGAAAATTGCAACCGATTCAACTCTATCCCCAACCCTAAACCTAATTTTAAATAAGGCTGAACCAAAAGAGTGTAACCTAATATTAACCGTGCAAACATTCAATTTAAATTATAAGGTAACTTAAGATTTAAAATTTCATCAACCAACTGTCTTTCATTTTTCCAAATTCTTAGAGTATTTGCAGGACCGCATTGCCAGAGTTAATTATGGACATACATTTCATGTGGCATAGAAAAATAACGAATACTATGGTTTTCTTTGGGTTTTAAGCTAACTTAAAAGGAAAATTTGACTGAACTAATAGTTTTGCATTTAGTAAGAACATATTCTAAAGCAGAATGCCAAGAACTCCAATTACCATGTGATAAGGTCAAATCAACAATATTATCAATCTTATGAGATGATACTTGAAAAGATTTTCTAATAAGTCAAAATCGCATTTCTCATTTATTATGGCATTCAGTTCTTCTAGGCTCTCATTGGCTCTACGAGTTTTGAAACACTTATAAAAGCCTTTGCTGAGATTTGAACAATCAATCATTTCCAAGTTAGTGAGATTCCCAAGTAGCAAGCCATCAATGGGCCATTATTGGTGCCATCAATTTACCAACAATGAGCATTCAATTCACCATTAAAAGCCAATATTTACCAACAATAGGCCATTCATATACCAATAACTGCCAACAATTTGCCTTCTAACATTAATGGTTTATATTGGCAAATGGTTGGCCAATATTGGCCAACGATGCCAATAATGGACCAATAATGGCCCATTGATCATTGTTACTTGGGATGTGGCGATGATTAGTTTTCCCCCAGGGAAAATATGCCTCAACCGCAAAAGCACGTTCCACGTTCGTCCATTACATTACTACTGCAAAGAAACAAGAAAATCAATTAAAATAATTAAATTTACAGTTTGCTCTCTCGATTAAGCCGCTCCTTAAAGTTCAGGAAAGCTAATTCAAATAAGCAAGTTGCTGTGCCCTACGCTGTATATATATATATATATAAATATATTTATACTAATTTTTTGTGAAAAGGTAATTGTATTGGCNGTAACTTAAGATTTAAAATTTCATCAACCAACTGTCTTTCATTTTTCCAAATTCTTAGAGTATTTGCAGGACCGCATTGCCAGAGTTAATTATGGACATACATTTCATGTGGCATAGAAAAATAACGAATACTATGGTTTTCTTTGGGTTTTAAGCTAACTTAAAAGGAAAATTTGACTGAACTAATAGTTTTGCATTTAGTAAGAACATATTCTAAAGCAGAATGCCAAGAACTCCAATTACCATGTGATAAGGTCAAATCAACAATATTATCAATCTTATGAGATGATACTTGAAAAGATTTTCTAATAAGTCAAAATCGCATTTCTCATTTATTATGGCATTCAGTTCTTCTAGGCTCTCATTGGCTCTACGAGTTTTGAAACACTTATAAAAGCCTTTGCTGAGATTTGAACAATCAATCATTTCCAAGTTAGTGAGATTCCCAAGTAGCAAGCCATCAATGGGCCATTATTGGTGCCATCAATTTACCAACAATGAGCATTCAATTCACCATTAAAAGCCAATATTTACCAACAATACGCCATTCATATACCAATAACTGCCAACAATTTGCCTTCTAACATTAATGGTTTATATTGGCAAATGGTTGGCCAATATTGGCCAACGATGCCAATAATGGACCAATAATGGCCCATTGATCATTGTTACTTGGGTTGTTTTTCTTAAGCATACATACAAGTGATTAGTTTCATATAACTTGAATGTTACTATGAATGTTGGAAAATTCAACACAAAACAATTGTGAAAATTTAAGTTGACAGAGGATTTATAATAAAAACAGTACAATCTAATGAAATTATAAAATTAGTCATGTTTAGATAAAAATACTTATTAGCAAAAAATTTGTTAACTAATATATAGCTATAATATACCGAGTTGGAAACCGGTCAAATGTAATGACCCACGTCTCGACCCTTTGGAGATAAACAAAAAAGCTACTCGTGACATGAGATTTGACCCAACTTGCTATAAGCTTTTAGGGAACCATTTTTTATCTAAATATATAAAATTTTCAAACATTTATTAAAAAATGAAACATAAAACCTGGCCTAAAACCACATTAATGATTAAAATCTTATATAAATCAAATAATTTACCTATACTAAATTGTAATAAATTAGACAGTGTGAAAGAAGCGTTTAAATTGTTGCAAAACTTTGTTTTCAACAGAATTTGAAACAGGTCAATCACTACGACCGACGACCCTACTGTACAGCCACTCGGGGAAGTTTTGTGATTATTATTTCTTGATTGTATATTTGCAATGACGTCAGTATGACGTAAAGTCTTATTTTGGTTTTAGTTTACGAAAACAATTTTATGTCCCCTCGCTTTAGGTGCTACGTATTATTATTGCTCAAATTAAATTGCGAGGGAAAATCATGACATGATTATCGTATGATCTTTAGTTGTAAACAAAGACAGGTAATAATTTGTATTGTATAAATTGAGCAACGATGTAGAAAATGGTTAATAGATTTTATCTCACTTCAACTACAGTTTACCTTTTACTATTTTATTTACTTTCTTTTTCGATATGCAAATAATTGTGTAAGTCACGGCGACAATTTGGGAGTACTTTCCTCAAGTACTGACGCGACATGTAGCGTCTAGAGATCCATCTAGCCCAAATTGTGGACCTTTTAGGTTATGTATACGGCTACATATAGGGAAATAATAAACCTGTCGTTCTATTTGAACAAGTTACACTGTGATGATATTATACCGTTTATTAGCACGAATGCATGGCAACTACCTGCTATTATTTAGTGAGCTGAGAGACAACAATGCAAGTGAGATGTTTATTTTTAGTGATGAGATAGATAATAAAATGTGAGACAATTAGGGTAGCACCATTCACTCAAGTTAAGCACTTCTCTTTTTGGATATCACTTCGGCTGGAAGCCATACGAATTGGTTATCTTGGATTTTACCTAA
The DNA here is from genome assembly GCA_900660155.1 of Hofstenia miamia. Taxonomy (NCBI): domain Eukaryota; kingdom Metazoa; phylum Xenacoelomorpha; order Acoela; family Hofsteniidae; genus Hofstenia; species Hofstenia miamia. The sequence goes on along the minus strand of CABFPE010000218.1, from coordinate 893,993 downwards.
AAAGTCTTAGTTACTTGGATGAATTACCAATGTTCTAATAAAATCTATATGTTAAATTTACTGGAATCAGGGCTGTTATAATAAGGTCACTACTACAACCTTCTGCCATGACAATGAGTTCTATAGTGTAATTAGAGTGCCAGCCCACGATTCTACACTACCAGTAACCCGACATTAAATAATTTTGCGACTTATGACTAGACATGACAAATAAAAAATGTACCCCACACGACGGGTCGGGTACGGGTGGGGTAGCCTGTTTCCATCTGTGATAATATATGCAGACACAATAGTAGTTAATATCTTAAGGCTAAAGCTTAAGACTTATATATACTTTTGTGTATAAGCACATTTTACTTTTAAAAACTTTGTTATTTCATTGAACTTATGGTCGATTTTTCACCATCGTCACTTCATTGAAGTAAGATCTTCGGGTAGTGAAAGTGTTTATTAATAGAAATATAGAATGCCATTGCAGTTTTACTTTAACTTTTCTAAATTAACAAACTAATTTTGTTTATGTAACCCAGTTTAGGTAATCTATATTATGCTGGTGCAAAATATCAATTTCATTTGTTTTTGTGTCACATGCATTTTGAATTGTATATGAAATTCACTTCTGTGATTTTTCAGAATTTTAATGTTTGGAAAAACCAAAATATTCTACAGATGCATCCATTCTTTTGTTTAAATGCGTGCAATTTTTTGTGAGCTTAACGATTCATCATCATAAATGTAAATATTAATGTAATGTCACTCTGGGTTTTTATTTTTAATTGGTTGCACCTATTAGGCCAGCAGCGATTATTAGCAAAAGCCTAGGTTCTCAATTAAATAATAGAGCCTCGGTTGTGCTAGCAACTAGAGATAAGTGCGGTGTGTAATTATGCGGTATTGCGCGTTGCGGTTTACCGCGGTAGTGATTTACACAATTGCGGTGGTTAGTGATAGAATTACAACAACTTGCGGTTGCATAAAAGTTATACAAAGTTTTGTTTAAGATATAAAATCTCGAAATATTTCTCAAAAAACTATTTCTGAAACAAAACTAAGAGATTTCGCATACAAAATATTAAAAGTAATTTTTACATATTTCGTGGAAAACTTGTTACTACCCTAATGAAATTGAACGAAATGAAAAAATACCTAAAATACTTAAAAAAATTGTCTTTAATCTTTTCTACAAATGATCCATAGCCTTAAAAGCAATTAAAAAATATCTATATCTTTTTCTACGAAAATAAAAATCGCCATTGTTGCGGTATACCGCAGTAAAATTTTATTTTTTTCGGTTTTTGTGGTGAAAAAGCAGGCATTGCGGTGGTTAGCGGCAAAAAATTTTTCTCTGCGGTTGAAATAATTCTACAAAACCTGTACCGCGCTCTAGTAGCAACCATTAGTAAAAGTTTCCTTGCCAGACTTGTCAAAGTGCCGAGCTTCTAAAGAGACGAGCCGAGCCAATGTTGAGCAGAGTATTGGATATACAAAGAGCCCAAAACGAGCAGTTTTTAAGCAAAAAAATTTATAGTGCTGCTTGTTAATTTGATTTTCTTATTTTTTTAATAAATATTCCTTACTTATAATCGAATTTTAGAAATGTTTATTAAATAATAGGAAGAGCCATAGAAAAAATTCTTAGAGCACAATATTTATTAAATACCGAGCTGAAACGAGCCCCATTGAAAGATTTTATGTGGCCAGCCAAGGCCTACTATAAACACGGCCCGGAAATATGCAGAACTGCAAACAAAAAATGAGGCATTGCTTACTACAGTAACTAAAAAATATTCAAAATTGAAATTAATGAAAAATACTGATATTCACACAAAACAATTAAAAAATTACAAATTTATAACTAATCAACATGTGAATGTCGTCTTTTTCTATTATTTGTTGCTCTCTTGAAATAATAAACTTTACTATTGGATAATAAGGCTTTGTTTTTCAATGTAGACTGCAGATTGTTAAAGAATATATTAACACATCTGACAAAACTTAGAACAGTAAAATGATTTATAAACAATGACATTGATGATTTTATAAGCAAGATTATGATTGCAAAGTTACAAGAATTTCGATTCATTCTCAATTAAAATTCAAAACACATACTGGACAAACTTAAGAACTGAATTATTAGATATTGTTAGACCTCCTCTATTCATTTCAGTAGAATAATGATGTGATTCATTTTCCGATTTCATTTGCAGGCAATCAGAGAAATCTTGGTTGATCTCTTTTGATAACACATATCCAGCAACATTCTGAACAACTTCAATTTCAAATTCTGTAAGATCAAATAGATCCTTTTGCATCTAAATTGAAAGCAGAATTGTCAACCGTAGTAGAGTAGGGTTCAATAATCTTCTTAATATCACTAGCATCATGTTTTTTTAAAAAGTCTTTTAGTTTGAAAATTCTTTCTGAATCTTCTACTTTATGCAAACCAATGAGAAATCGTCCTCCACTCATTTGACGGTATTTGCCAAAACGGATTGTCTTGTTGCAGACGACATGTTAGAAAAAAACTATAGTTCATATTGTATAATAGATCACGA
>CABFPE010000218.1:861821-882274 GCA_900660155.1 Hofstenia miamia | reverse complement strand
GGCTCTTTGTATATCAAATACTGTGCTCAAGCTCGGCTCGGATCGGCTCGCTTGTTAGAAGCTCGGCTCGTTGACAAGTCTGAGTATGACACATAAAACAAAGAGAATGAGAAGAATGAGATATTGTTGGACATCAACATACAGACAAGCGAGGTAATTAAAATAGGGAGAAAGGCATAGCAGTGGAAGACAAAGAGGAAAAAATTGGGAACCGTGATAGACATAGCAGTACCAAATGACATGAATGAAGAAAGCAATGAGATAGAAAATATAGACAAGTACAGGGAGTTGGCAGATGGTTTTGAGTGTGTGTGGAAGTAGGAGCGCCAGAAGCATTGAGCAAAAACTATATGAGATACTTAGAAGAGTTGGGCTGCCGAAGAAGGGAAGTTCGGTGGCACAGAAGCAGCATTGTTAGGAACAGCTAGAGTTCTGAAAAAAGCTCTAAGACTTCCAGGGAACTTTTGATTAATAGTGAAATAATAATTAGTGTATTTTCAATACTAAATTCTAAGAAAAGAATTTTTGGAGGCAAACTAATAAGAAACTTACGCTCTCAAACATTTTGCTTGAGCCAACGCCAAGGTCCTTGAGTGCTTTGACTACAACCTGACGGTGTACCTGCCAAACTTGACCTTCAGCATTCACTACTCCTCTCTTTGAAGAAAAGATGCTGTCATCTACTGGAAACAATACAAATCTGCCAGAAGATTGCGCTCCCTTTTCAATCATAATCTTACGAATAGCATCATTACTAACGCAGAAAACCCAAACAGTTCCAAACATGTACACAGAAATGATATCCGATTTTAGTTTCTTGGCCTCATTCATCAAATATGTAGCAAGATCATTTTGTAGAAAACCCCTTCTAATAAAACCCAAACTTCCAATGTAAGGCAAACTCATCCCAATCATGGGAGGAAGTTTCTGCTTCCAAGCATAATGTTGCAACCAAACGATACCCAATCCAGTCGCAGCTGTTGTTGCCAAAGCTGTTTTAGGATGTTCTTTAATAATTGAAGAAATTGATGAAATTATTTCTAAAATTTAACAATNATTGTTGGACATCAACATACAGACAAGCGAGGTAATTAAAATAGGGAGAAAGGCATAGCAGTGGAAGACAAAGAGGAAAAAATTGGAAACCGTGATAGACATAGCAGTACCAAATGACATGAATGAAGAAAGCAATGAGATAGAAAATATAGACAAGTACAGGGAGTTGGCAGATGGTTTTGAGTGTGTGTGGAAGTAGGAGCGCCAGAAGCATTGAGCAAAAACTATATGAGATACTTAGAAGAGTTGGGCTGCCGAAGAAGGGAAGTTCGGTGGCACAGAAGCAGCATTGTTAGGAACAGCTAGAGTTCTGAAAAAAGCTCTAAGACTTCCAGGGAACTTTTGATTAATAGTGAAATAATAATTAGTGTATTTTCAATACTAAATTCTAAGAAAAGAATTTTTGGAGGCAAACTAATAAGAAACTTACGCTCTCAAACATTTTGCTTGAGCCAACGCCAAGGTCCTTGAGTGCTTTGACTACAACCTGACGGTGTACCTGCCAAACTTGACCTTCAGCATTCACTACTCCTCTCTTTGAAGAAAAGATGCTGTCATCTACTGGAAACAATACAAATCTGCCAGAAGATTGCGCTCCCTTTTCAATCATAATCTTACGAATAGCATCATTACTAACGCAGAAAACCCAAACAGTTCCAAACATGTACACAGAAATGATATCCGATTTTAGTTTCTTGGCCTCATTCATCAAATATGTAGCAAGATCATTTTGTAGAAAACCCCTTCTAATAAAACCCAAACTTCCAATGTAAGGCAAACTCATCCCAATCATGGGAGGAAGTTTCTGCTTCCAAGCATAATGTTGCAACCAAACGATACCCAATCCAGTCGCAGCTGTTGTTGCCAAAGCTGTTTTAGGATGTTCTTTAATAATTGAAGAAATTGATGAAATTATTTCTAAAATTTAACAATGATAAATATATTCCTGAAAGTACATAGAAACTACCAAAATGCTGAAGAAAGGGTCATTTTTGAGAAAAAAGTTGTGCCAATTTGATTAATCAACAGAGCAACTATTGAAAATCAACAGTGTTTCCAGGAAATCTTGCTATGTTGCTTGAAGGAACTGACATTTAATTCACAACAAGAAAAGGCATTCGATTTCACGAATTTTAAGTACTTTGTTGAAAAATCTCTTATAGGGAGGAGTACTTTTATTTATTAAATAGATTTGTATTCATTATATTTTAAATATTTCTATGTAGATTATTTGCTCGAAAATTCGTTTGCACATGTAAAAGCAAATTCGTACATCAAATCAACGCGTTAATTCCAAACAATATCAATTTGTTTGTCAATGACACTAAATAGGTGTTTACATTCAAGATTCGTTTATTACTTGACAAACTGAGTCCGTAAATTTTTCACACAAAACCACCATTTAGAATAAACTTTTGACATTTAAAAAATATTTTCATTAATTAGTACTTCATTGTTATAATTTTCGAATGATTAAGTAAACTTGATGTGTAAAGACATTTTTAAATATACCTACGCTTTATAAAAGAAGGAAATAACTTATCAATAAAAAGTTGCCATGTAGTGGTTACACCAGCCTTTTAATGAGCTGCCCAGGATGAGCCGCCTTCAGATATTGACTGAGCAAATGGCACGATTTTGACTGTTCAAAATCTAGTTCTTATCATAGGTTACAGTAAATTAAAAAAAAATATTCTGTATTATCCACTGCGATAGAACAGGTGCGATTTCAAACACCTATCAAAGAAGTTTACAAAATATTTTTGAATAGCAAGCAACCATAATCTTTTGTTTGCAACTTCATTAAAGGTGAAATTATGGCTTTAAATTATTGTAGGAATATTTTATTAAAAATATTGAACGCTGGTGAAAGATCGTCTTATAAGGGTTAGATGCAGGAATGTTAAACCTTTTCTTTTATGATTTAGTTCACATTCCTGCAAATAGTGACCTACACGATCCAGATAAGATTTAACCCAGTGAGACCGGTAAAATTGGCAAATAAATATTAAACAATTACAAAATAGCGACCCAAATAACCAAAATCAAATCCAAATCCGAATCTGTGTTGGAGTCTATTTCGAAACTTGGTACAGTATAGTTGAGGATCTAGTAAATTCCCTGGGCTATTGAAATTTTTTAAATTAAAATAATTTTGGAAGCTAATAGTTTGTGTTAAATAAGTGCATCACATCTCTTATAAGAAAAACTTGTCAAACCATTTAAGCTATTTAAGCACACATGGCATTTGTGTGAGACATTCCTTAGATGAACCTCATTGCGCATTTTATCAATCATTTGCTTATATTGATGTGACCCAGTAGACCCGGAAGACCGAAAGAAAAAATTGACCCGGTCATCCCTCGAACAAACCCGGCGTCTCTTTTGCAGCTCTTTTATGAGAACGTATGCAACACATGGATATATACATTTCTAGGAAAGCAATCTAAATGAAATTCTTCTAAATGTTACTCAAATTATTTAATAGTGCATAAGAATTATATAAAATAATAAAGTTTGCTCCTTATATTTTCTAAAAAATATTACAAAAATATGAATTGTTTGAAAAATTTTGTAGGAATTCTTACCATTTGAAGCTTGCATTGCATTTAACTTAGTGCGATTGCAATAAATTCGTTTACCTAGTCAGTCCTTAAATCTAATGCAAATACTATAAATACACTTTCTATTCGCTAGTTGTGCAACCAAAAATGGAATTCTTGAAATCAGTGTGTTTGTGCTCATATTTGTTGACCAAATTTGGGCAAACAGTAGTGGTATTTATTAAGTTCGTACCCAGATAGTGTTCATGAAATTCATGGTTGGTATTAAATTGTTTATCAAGAAACTAATAACTTTTCTTGAAATTTTGAGTGAAACTTCTGGTGTTTTTCTAAGTGGATGATGGGGGCCAACAATCCTCCCAGCGCCATAGATGTGGACATTTTTTTGAGTTCCTTTGCTATAATTTCATTAAGTGAAGCTCAAATTCGTAGTTTTTTATTGATAGATACAAATCATCACTAAGTATTCAGGGGATCAAATGTCTTGTTATTGAAATTAGCATAAAATGCTAAGCTTACAGTCTGTAGTTTTGTTGGAACGAAAGTCGAACGGAATATAAGACACTAAAATTTTCTTGTATCTCTGATCTTTCCTATACTTTGGAATAAAGTGGATATGATAGACATATGCAAGAAAACATCTAATCCATTCTTATTAGAATGATGGTTTTAATGCCACTTACATGAACGCTTAAGGGTGTTTTACCTACCAATAGACAATGCAGTGATGAGGAGTTCATTTAGAAAATTGTTCATTTTCAAGAAACCGGATGTTGTTCTGGCATCCTCATTGTTGACTAATGTACAGATGTGGTCAGTCCACTGCATTTTCCAATGATAGCACTAGAGAACACGCATTACATCTTTAGTGATAACAAGTGAATTATGAAATTCATTCCCATTTTTTTGCAGGTGACAACTACAATAAGAATTCTTAATGTAATATGCAAAAGTTGAGTGAAATATTATTAGAATACTTCTTGTACACAATCGCACCAATAAATCTTGATCAAAAGCTCATTTGTGATTTCGAAATCCCATTGATGGCAAAGTCACTGGCTGACTATAAAAAGCATTTTTTATTCTAGACCTTGTAGAAATTTTCAAATTAATTTGAAATAACTTTTATGCAGAAAACACTCAGCTACTGAAATTCTATTTACCAAACCATTATGAAACAATTATAACTGCAAACTAGTGCTTAATCAATAAATTAATTAAAAGAAAAAGTCTCTCTTTCATATTCGTGATGTTAATCAAAGAACACTGATTCTGGCTGCTGCTGCTGCTGTTACACATCTTCGGCAGCAGGAACTTCTTCTATATCATCCTTCAAGTGAAAATTGTCTACCGGCATTTGTTCCGTTGTTATCAGGGTTTAGGTTGTTGTTGAATTCTTTGTAAAGAATGTTTGATTCAGCACATGGCAATGTACTAATAATGTGTGGGTAGAGCTTTCTTAATGCCGCACCCGTCCATAAAAAATTAATTTCTTACCAGTGCACACCTGTACCGGAATTGTTTAGCAGTGCCCACCCACTCCTTGAAAGTAATTTTCTGTGTTCCTACTTAGCAATTTAAGAATTATTTCGTCAAACATTATTTACGATCATTATATGCTAATTTTTACATTTTATTTAAAATGCACATGATGAGGAATGGAAACCATATTTATAACCAATAAAAAATATGATCACCCGTCTGTACCTGTGGATATGGATGGGTGAAACCCTACAATGTTGTATAATCACTCAGTTGGATCCAGAGAGAACTACGCCAGAGGACTTAATGTCAAAGCAGAATGTCGCTTATGTGACCATTTACAAGAGCAACAGTGATTTTAACAGAACTAGCAGGTAAGCAAAAACATTGGTAATTTATCTTCATAACGATTTAAAATTTGGATCCCCTAGTAAATAAATTTGGCAAAAAATTGCCAAATTTTTGCCAAATATTTGGAAAGGATTTGCAAATGGATTCCAAATATTTGGCAAATATTTGCCAAACATTTGGCAAATTTTCCAAATTTTATGCAAACTTTCCAAATATTTGGCAAATTTTCCAAATAATTTGCAAACTTTTCAAGAATTGGCAAACTTTCCAAATTTTGGCTAAGTGAATTTTTTAGAGTATATCAAATATATTAAACAATTACACACATACATTTTTGCAAAGCATTAAAATTTCGTCAGTTATTTATAACAGCAGTTGATTAAACTGCCTACACAGCATACATTTGAGTGTACACAGAGATATAGAGACCCAAGACCAACAAGTCATGATCTAAACTACAGCAAACAACTGCCAGCCAATTGCATATTATGCATTGTCATGTCAGTCAACATCATAATTTCAAACTAAAACAACATTGATTATCTACAAAATAAGCTTGTTTATATTCCATAACAATTCACTCAAAATTTTGGCAATTATGAATTGTAATTTAAACATCTATAAGTATGGTAGATTTAAAAATTATTTCTGGTATGAACATAAGAAAGTGAATGAACACAGGTGATAACGCTAGTCCATAACTAGTACTAATTGCGTACTTAAATGTTGCATAAATTATTCTTAGATGTATAAATATTTTAATTGTTTATAATAGTAGTCAATAAAAAGTTCAAATTTTCGTTATATTGGTTTCAAAAATGTTTGAAATAATTTATTATATATTACGCACACTTTTATTTATTCAAATAAGCTGTAAATTAATGAATGTACAAATTGTATAAATTTGGAAAATTTGGCAATTATTTGGCAAATATTTGCCAAATATTTGGAATATTTCCATTTACAAAAATTATGCATTTTTATCCAAATATTTGGCAAATATTTGCCAAATTTTCCAAACGTATTTACTAGTGTCTCCACAGGAAAGAAACAAACATCCAAGATAACCAATTCCACAGCATAATGCCGAAATGATGTCCACAGCTAAAGGTTCAGAAATTTGCTTGTGCAGTGCTTCCCTATATATCTCACAAATTATTATCTAGCCAAATAAAAGCTCTCAGTAGTTGTTTTAGATCTCAGCCGATATTTAAATAGGATATAATTGCCATGCATTCATGCTAGCCAACAGGCATGATTTAACCACAGTGTAATTTGTTATTGGGTGCATGTACGTGTTGAATTGGAGAGCCAAAGGTTTATAGCCTATACAAAACCGTATACGTAACCTAAATCGGTCTACGATTTGGGGCCACCACTGTCATAACAGCTATTTGTTGCCATTAGAAATTCAGAGGAGGCGATTCCCAAATTGTTGCTGATAACCTATCCTATTATCATATCAAAAAATACTTATGAAAAAAACAATCACAGAAGAAAAAATAACACCGTTTTGAGTGAAACAAGGTCTATTAACTTAATGTACAGGTTTATTGTGTTTATGCCACTAAGCAATATAAGTACCTGCACTTTGTTTACACTTCTGTAAAACTAATTCCCTTGAAATTAATCGAGTAACAACACGTGCATATAATTGAGGGGACAACAACTATTAGCACAAAACTGTGATCAAAATAAACGTCATCAATAAAATTACGTCATCAGAGGGTAGTATAGTAAAATTAAAGTAGAAATTATACAAATAAAAATAAATTCAGCATTGGGGTGTCCCCAAGTGACTCTACAATGTACTCCCAAATTGTGAAATCATTTACCATGGCAAATTTGCATTCACTAAGCTTGATATCAAATTTCTCAATAAACTTGTGTATATATCAGGATTATAAACAATGAATGAGTTAATATTTTAATTGTAACTACAAAATATACCTAAATTGGCTTTTGGATCTAAGAAAACTTACATTAAAATACTTTCATATATTTAACTGATGGTTATTTACCAAGGAATACTTCATAGGGCGTTTTCTCCTTATTACAAATTTTGTTGGGCACTTATTGTGTATATGATTTGCTGTATTTATTGCTCAAGCCCACAATTTGTTGCTCCACCTCAATAAGTTAAGGATTGACCTAGCCATTTCAAATAATGTCCTCCAATAACATTTAGTGACACTTATTGGGTGAGGGCTATATGGTGCTGAGAATGATTGCATAATATTTATGTTCAAACATATTTCCTTGAGTCGTGCACTTTTGCACTAAGTTCCATTGTCATTTCTAATTTCAGTTATTGTAATATCGCTACCCAGGTGAAACTAACACTTCATAACTAGATAATCTACTTAGAGAATCAATCCAGGGATCAGCGCCAGCTATCACGGGGTAAGTATTATCTAAGTTTCCTCTTCTTTCCTTTAATTGTATATTCCACACTGCATTAACAGATATTCCAATAACAATTAGTAAGTAGTATTGTTTAGATACTTCATCGATTGAAGAGGACTGAAATCTCTGGGCGCACTTGCCCGACGCCAAGTCACTGAGATCATAACAGGTTCGCCAGAACTGCCAACAACTCCATCCATTTCGTAGTTACAGATTTGATCCATTGTGATTCCAACTCAGCTCAGTCTCATGAAAACTATGTTTGTTATGTGTGCCCTAATGAGTGAAATAAACTATGAACACAAATCGACTTAGTGCTCAAGCTCAATTCGTATAATGTCAGTAGTTGTTTGCAATGACAGACACTAGCTGCTATTACGTAAAAGCATTTAATATATATAGAGCAGCTTCCTACATTTAATAAACTACGATACAAACTATTAACTACAAACTACTGACATAATAAAAATAAGACACAACGCTAGCTACTAAAAAACTATATACAAAGGCTAGCTACAAACTACTATTAAAATCACTATAAAATCGGTCACATTATCGGTCGCATTATTCGTCATAATTTAGATCTAAAACTCGGTTAATGTAAATAGTAATATTTACTTACGATGGCAAAACGCCTTTGTTGCATTTGTTACTACATGATAGGAACTGAATTGAGTGCGCGCCAAACGGGAGGAAAATCCCTACACCTATTCATAACCTAACTGCAGTACAACAATCGAGCGCGATACCCATTAACTGCTCCTTCACTGCTAGCACTACGATTGTTGCACACAGAAAACCGTTTAGCTGCGCATTAAATATTAATCAATCAAACCGCAATAATCAATGAAAATATAACGAGGTTAATGTTCATCATATTCACAGCTCGTGGTTTTCTATTTATACAAAATTTACTAAAACATATTTACCGATTAAATGCTGCTAAACAAGTACCAGTCGCCTTATTTCAATTTTGGTTTTCCCACGGTTTAAATTTCTGCGTACCGCGTGGCTTTGCAGAACTGTGTGCAGGCGTATCGTCCACACGTAATTTTGTCAAACCATTTTGGCGACTACTACTTGCCGAAATTAAACTATCAAAATTAATAAATGCATTTTCCAAGAATTAACATAAATCATCGATAGAGTTTTGAGTGTTCTTTCTTGGATGATGCTACACTACACCCTCAGCCTGCAACGGTTTTAATATAGCACGTTCCCCATGCACCATCGCATCTGCTCTTCTTATGATTGTCTCTGCTTCAACGTTGTTCCATTGTGTTTCGGCGAATTCTGGCTGCTTCGTCATTTTCAGAACTGCTTCCTTTTCAGTTGTAGTCATGTCTGTGTAGCGTATAATTTCCGTATCTCTTATCGATTCATCTATCATTGTAATTTGACGTAACTCGTTTATTTTCTGTGTAAATATAGAATGGAATTTTCTGTATAGTTTCAACCCTTTAATTCCGATCATGAGAGTCATTAGTGCGTCCGCGCGACTTGTATGGGCTAATCCTTCCTTCAATCTGCTGTCCGGATAAAAGAATTTAAACACTGTAACAAGACTTTTAGTATTTTCAACGTCCTTATAGAAAAAGCTAATGTTGTTTTTAACATCTTCCTCTGTTATCTGTTCTGGATCTATTTTGTTCATCCGTATCATCGTTATTATTTCTATCCTTTTCGACACATCATAATATCGATATTCTTTATTCCAAATGTCCAACCACACTACATCGTTAACGCCAGAAAATAGTATAATCGTTTTTAACGATCTCTTTTCTATTTCGTTTTTCATGTCTTCTAATTGTAGATGTATTGGTTTTCCATCATTATATAAATCGTATGGTGTGATGTTTCCTTCTATAAAGATCCGTTCCTGATTGTTTTCATTTAGCATTATTGCTTTAGTTTTCTTGTATGCTTCTGATTTTACTATCTTGTACCCTTCTTCTTTCGAATTGACATAAGTTTTGAATTCATGGATATAGCCTTTTGCCACTTTCACATTTTTAGGAACTCTCCAATGCGGTAATACCATCGGTATCAACACTGTAGGTGGAGGTTTACACTTTAGTATTTTCGTGTCCACATTCGCTTCTATTTCTCTGTATGTTGTTTCTGTTATTGAACACGCCATGCCTATCATAGCTGGGTAGTTCATTTTTGCTTCTCCTATCTTTTCCCAGAACTTGTCTGTTAGTCCTTTCCTTCTTAGTCGCATTGTAGCTTCGGGTGAAATCTGGATTTTTGATGTGACACATTCGACATCTATTGCTATCTGATTGTGGGCTTTTAACTTTCATTCACTTCTGTTCTTGTAAATGCTTCTGTAAACATTATCTTCATTGTCGACACTGTATGATTTTCTTTTACTGTTTGATAATTTCTTTCTTCTATGTCTTTTTCTCTTTCTCTTGTTATTTTTATCTCCACCAGATATCTTTCATCTTCGGTGTCCACCCATTCAATTGTACTCGTAGGACTGAGATTACCCCATTTNNTCTTCTCTTTCGCTATCATCACTCTCGTTTTCCTCTTCATGGGAAGTTGTATTTTTTCGTTTTCTGTTAAGAATATGGCTAAAATCCATATGGAAGTCTGATATCGTATTTCCGGTGCATTCGTTTCTTCGAACATGTATTTCCTGAAATCCTTTTTAGTATTCAATTCATAGGCCTTATTTATTTCATGTAATGCCACTTCAACCGACTTATGGTACTTCTTTGATGGCGAATCTATTTTTATTTTCGGCCATTTCTCCTGCGTTGGTTTTGTCAATTTCATTTTGCGCCACGTTTGCTGTATCTCCTTTAAGTACTCTTGCCGTTGATTGAGACTACACTTAATATGAAGCTGTGTTAGTTGCTCCAAATTCACTGCATTTGTCATTAGTTCGATCGTCCGCACTTGCTGATATATCTCAATCGCTATCCACGGTTCTACCATAATCCTATACACTGGTGTCCAATAATCCAATTGGAGATCGAATTTTATCAGTTGCGATATTTCTTTCTCGTACTTTTTCCGTTCATATATAAAAATATTTTGAATTTGTAGGATCATATTTCTTAGAAATTCCGGTAGGTCTTCCTCTGTGCTTATTGTGATTATCACGATTTGGACTCCTGTCTTTTCGACTAATTTAAGTGTGTGTTGCACGTTTTTCTCCAAATGACCATTGTATTCCTTGTCTTTTAGAATATGAATTATCGTTAAATTGTTGGGGTCAATGTTAATCTGTTCGATTGCTGCTACCGCATCCTTATTCCTCATTAGACGTTGCACTTCGTTTAGAGTAAAATTATCATTGAATACTGTATGCACCGTGCTTCTGAAATATGGTCTCTCTAGTGTCTCGTTCATTCGTTCAGGATAGCTTATCAATGTGTTAATCATGGGGCGGTTTCCTTTATCTAGTACCAACGGTAAGTTCATTTCTTCCATTTTCGTTTCTCTTCTTATCAAACTTCTCGTTTCCGGAGATAATTTTTCATACGCATTGTAATTAAGTTTTATCTTTGCCATAAAATACGGGTGAACTTTCATTCCATCTATCACAGACATCCGTTTTTGTCGCTCTATAGATCTGGCAGTTCTCTCTGAAGTTGATGTACTTTTGACTGAGGGGGCATGTAGCACCTGCTGCTGCAATGCGAAAGGTTTCCTTCTACTAGTGCTCGGTTCATACTCCATTTCTGAACCACTGCTTATAGATTCCAGTTGATCCCCTTTATCTCGGTTCACTCCTGAAATATCCATAGGCAATTGACTAGCTGCGGACAGTACACCGCTTACACCCTCCTTTCTTGATTCTTTCGTCAGAGTGTCCTCTAATCGACGATACTGACTACTCGAAGGAGAGTTGGGACTTCGGTTAGATTTTCCTTTCGTCAGAGTGTCCTCTAATCGACGATACTGACTACTCGGAGGAGAGTTACCATTGGTCGCCGTGTCCTCTAGTCGACGGTGACGACTACTAGGTTTTGCATTGTCGCTGCCGTTGGTCGCCGTGTCCTCTAATCGACGGTGACGACTACTAGGCCGGTCTTTCTGCTTACTCTCGTCGTCCGTGGCTCGTCTGCTGGGCTTCGCTCTCTTCACCCTCTTTCTCGGATTCGTCTCGCACTGCATCTCTCTTCTCTTCTGATTCATTTTGTTCGTCCTTTAAATTCCTAAATTCAGTTAATAAATTAATATCCCATGTTTCAGGGTTATAGTTAATATTTTGTTTCGCTGCCCTTTGAGGCATTACTCTAGGCTGCACTTCATCTGCATTCACATCGTGTCGGAATTCCTCATCAAATTCTTCTTCCGGCAGACTATCCAATTCATCCATTTCATATACACTTTCTTTATTATTCCTTAATAATTTAAACTCGGCTTTACCATCTAGGGATGCTCCCTCTATGTCGGTAATCGCCCTTTTCAAATTTTGAAAGTGCATAATTTTGTCATTATCAAGTACATATTCATTATTTTCTAAAACTTCCTTAATTTTGTACGGACCAGTCCATACTGTTTTTAATTTACGTACTTGATTTACATCAGTTACTTTAATAGGCGTAAATGCATATACTTTATCCCCTATATTATGCGTGTGTCCATATATTTTTTTATTGTAATTTCTCTCCTGTCTCGTAGCAGACTGTTTAATATTATGACACATCGTTTCATGTATCGCTGTTATCCTCTCCTTTAACTGCTTTACATAGGTATTATCCATTTTTCCACTATATTCCATAAATTGCATAGATAGAGGCGTTGCGGCTTCTCTTCCATACATAGCCTTAAACGGAGTTATTTTGGTTGTCGTGTGTACAGTAGTGTTGTAAAAATACTCTGTCATTTGTATCACTTCCCTCCATCTGTTCCCTCCTATGCGGGACGTCGCCACTCTAATTAATTTTATTAACGTTCTGTTCAATCGCTCGACTGCCCCGTTCGCTTGTGGGTGGTATGCAGTCGTCCTTTCACTTTCGATTTCCAATAGCTTTGCCATCTCTTGAAATAACGCACTTTCGAACTGCGTTCCTTTATCAGTGATTATTTTTTCCATAGTTCATAGTTTTAATATCTATTCCTTCATTATTATATTTGCTGTTTCTTCTGCTGTTGTGTTTTTCATCGGTACGATTCTAGCGTATCTCGTGAAGTTATCTATCATCACTAGTATATACTGGTACCCCTCATCATCCTTTGACAACATTTCCAAATCTATATGCACTATCTCATTCGGTCGCGTCGCTATTATCTTTTCCAATGGCGCTCTTTGTGTTGGGAAGTGTTGCTTATTGTTTAACAGACATATCGTGCACTTATTAATCACGTCTTCGACTACCTTGCGTAGTCCTGTTGTTATATATTTCGATTTAAATGTCATTTCCGTTTGCGTGATTCCCAGATGTCCCCTTTCATGGGCTTTTCGTACTATATCTCTTTTATAGTATTCTGGTATTGCCATTCTGTTAGTTCTGCCTGCTGCATATAACAATCCATTTTTGTTCAACTTCCAGTTAAATCTTCCATAGTAATTTTTCGCATTTTTTCCTAACGTTAACTGTGCGTTTTCAATCTTTCCTCTAATTTCTTCTAGAATTTTGTCTTCTTTTTGTTTTTCGATTATCTCTTCCTCCGATATCTCTTCCTTCAATGTAATTGTCGTGATTGCCTCTCCTTTTCTGTCGACATTTATCTCGGGAAGCTCTTCATATTCATTGTGTGGGAGGAACTGAAACTCTGTTTTTTCTCCGTCTGTTTTTTCTAAATCTCTTTGGTACTCCGGAAGGGATGTCCAGAAATCGGCATTATTATGAAGTTTTCCTTTTCTATGCTCAATCGTGAATGTAAATTCATTTAGGTATTCAATCCATCTGGATACTATTGAACTTTTGTCTCCTGAAAACTTTTTCAACCAGGCTAGACCGCTGTTGTCAGTGCGAACTCTAAACTGTTTCCCTACCAAGAAATGCCTGAATTTTTTAATACTTTCTATAAGTGCCAACATTTCCAATTTTGTCGATCCATAATTCTCTTCGCTTGGCTTCAGTTTTCTACTGAAAAACTGTATTGGCGACTCTTTTCCCTCTTTAATTTGGCTCAATGTAGCTCCTATCGCCACTTTACTCGCATCACAATCTAGAATGAATTCTTTACTGTAGTCAGGAGTATTCAACGACGGCAATTTTGACAGTTCTTTCTTTATTTGATCAAAGGGGGTTGCTTTCTTCATTAAATTCGTCATCTTGGCTGTTTTTCCGGCTATGTTTGGAATAAATGTTGTTTTTCCGGCTATGTTTGGAATAAATGTTCCATAATAATTAAAGAACCCCATTATCCTCTGCAGATCTTTTTTCGTCTTAGGTTTTTCTATGTTCCTTATCATATCTCTGGCATTATCCTTCATACTTATTTGGCCTTTTGAAATTATTCTCCCCAAAAATACAACTTTTTCTTTTAAGATTTCGCATTTATTTCCGTTCACTCGGAGTCCAGCTTCTTTCAGTATTTTTAACGTTCTATCCAGTTTTTCCAGATGTTCTTCCACCGTATTACTTGTGATTATTATATCATCAATGTACGCGTTTATTCCTTCTTCCATCTTTTGTTTCTTATTTTTTAATACTTTCGTTATGTATCGCTGGAAAGTTGCTGGCGCGTTGCATAATCCAAAAGCCATATATATCCACTCATATAGTCCATAAGGGGTGATAAATGCCGTTTTCTCAATGTCATCTGGTTCCATTTGTACTTGCCAATAGGCCTTGCACAAGTCTATTACGGTAAAGTATTTATTTTTACTAGCCTCGTAAAGCATATCCTCTATCCGTGGCAATGGGTATGAGTCTTTCTTCGTCACTTCGTTAAGTTTTCTGAAATCAATACACAGTCTGTATTTTTTTCCTTGCTTCACAAAAACTGTCGGAGCTGCATATGGACTTTCACTTGGTCTAATAATTTTGTTATCGATTAGTTCATTTAGTATCCGATTGTATTCATCTTTAAGTTGCTCGGGTACTCTGCGTACTGGTAATTTGATTGGCTTATCCGTTGTGGTTACTATCTTGTGTGTCTCCCCAATCGCTTGACCAACGCTAATTTCTCCGAAATTAAAGATTTGGCTATGTTTTTTCAGAAGCTTTTTTAATTCCTCTATCTCCGTCTTTTTTAAGTGTTGGTAATCTCCATCCTCTATTCATAAATCATCGATAGAGTTTTGGTTGTTCTTTCTTGGATGATGCTACACTATTGAATTAAAACAATCTAATCACAGATACAACAACTCTTTTAGTTACAATTAAGTGAAATATGGCTAAAGAATATAATTGCTCTAAATAGTGATAAAGCAAAAAAACATAATTAGTAAAAATTAAGCAAATAGTGTTAATGAATCGCGATGCTTTAACTAGTGATAAACCCGCAAAAAACACTTTTAGGAACAATTAAGTAAAATATTGCTAATTAAACAAAATACTCCAACTACTGATAAAATATTGAAAAAATTACATTTAGGTAACAATTAACTAAAATAGTGTTAATTAATCCATATGCTCTAAATAGTGATAAAGCAGCAAAAAACACTTTTAGAAACAAATAAAGAAAATAGTACTACAGAGTTAAAATGCTCTAAATAGTGACCAAACCTGAGAAAAAAAAATTTAGTAACCATTAAGTAAAATAGTTCTAATGAAATGAAATGCTCTAAATAGTGATAAAACACTTTCAATAACACTTTAACAAAATAGTACTAATGAATTAAAATGCTCTAAATAGTGACAAAACTGGAAAAATCACTTTTAGAAAAAATAATTAAAATAGTTCTAATGTAATTAAATGCTCTAAACACTGATAAAACATTAAAAAAATTATTTTTAGTAACCATTAAGCAAATAAGTACTATTAAATTAAAATTCTTGAAATACTCATAAAACACCCAAAAAAACTTTTGTTACAATTCAATAAAATTATGCTAAAGAATTGACATGCTCTCAATAATAATAAAACAAAAAATTATATTGATTTTAGTAACAATTACGTAAAATATTGCTAATGAATTAAAGTGCTCTAAATAAAGATAAAACAACAAAAAAACACATTTAGTAACAATTATGTAAATTATGGTAATGAATTGAGATGATCTAAATAGTGATAAAACAGCAAAAAAACATGATTAGAAATAATTAGGTGAAATAGTGCTAATGAATTAAAATGCTCTAAATAATGATAAAACAGAAAAAAAACATTTTATTAATAATAAACAAAATATTACTACTGATTTAAAATGCTCTAAATAGTGATAATACGGCAAAAAAAGACCTTAGTAACAATTAAGTAAAATAATATTAATAAATTGAGATGCTCTAAATATTGATAAAACAGCAAAATACACTTTTAAAAACAAATAAAAAAATAGTGCTAATGAAATTAAATGTTCAAGTACTGATAAATCTTTGAAAAAATTAC
Organism: Hofstenia miamia; assembly: GCA_900660155.1. Taxonomy (NCBI): domain Eukaryota; kingdom Metazoa; phylum Xenacoelomorpha; order Acoela; family Hofsteniidae; genus Hofstenia; species Hofstenia miamia. The sequence continues at coordinate 865,952 of CABFPE010000218.1, read as the reverse complement.
TTTTAGCAACAATAATGTAAAATAGTGTTAATGAATTAAAACATTCTAAATACTGAGAAAACACCCAAAAAACGCTTTTAGTAATAATTAAGTAAAATAGTGCTAAGTAATTGAAGTGCTCTAAATAGTGATAAAACAGCAAAAAACACTTTTAGTAAAAATAAATATAAACAGTGTGAATAAATAAAATGTCTAAATAATTATATAAAACAGCAAAAAAACACTTTTAGGAACAATTATACAAAATATTACTAGTGAGTTAAAATGCTCTAAATAGTGACCAAACTTTCAAAAAAACAATTTTAGTAACAATTAAGTAAAATAATGCTAATGAATTTTAATTCTCTAAATAGTGATAAAACAGCAAAAATCCTTTTAGTAAAAATTGTGTAAATTAGTGTTAATGAATTGAGATGATCTAAATAGTGATAAAACATTAAAAAACACTTTTAGAAATAACTATGTGAAATAGTGATAATGAAATTAAATGCTCTAAATTCTGACAAAACATTAAAAAATTACTTTTAGTAGCAATTTTAGTAACAATTAATTAAAATAGTTCTAATGATTTGAAATGCTATAAATAGTGACAAAACAGTGAAAAAATCACTTTTAGAAAAAATAATTAAAATAGTTCTAATGAAATTAAATACTCTAAATACTGATAAAACACCCAAAAATTCTTTAGTTACAATTAAGTGAAATATGGCTAACAATACAATTGCTCTAAATGGTGATAAAGCAAAAAAACAAAATTAGTAAAAATTAAGCAAATAGTGTTAATAAATTGAGATGCTTAAACTAGTGATAATGTAGCATCCGCTACCAAGTGTTGATGTAGATTAAATGATTGTTTCAAATTATTATTTCACTTCATCCGCGGGAATGTACTCATCTTAGCTATTTACTGTACATATTTCTGTTAATCTTCCCTTAACTGAAATAACTGAATACTATTTAGGTACTCAGCCATCATAGCTCTGCTCCGTGGGTGGTGTATATTTGGCCTCTGGCCGACTCTGATCTCTGCATCATTTCACTTGTGTTTCCATAGCAGATTTAAGTAGCTCCAAACCTCAGCTCAACAAAGTTCTTATGTGTTCCCTATCCTAACTCAGTGTAGTTCTCAATGCTAATTGTAACTGACTTAAACTCAATTTGTACAGTGTATTTAATTCACTTCGCAACCTTGCAATGTCACTAGCTGCTTAATAATTATTACTTCAGCCATTACCAAAAACTATTGGCTTTAAATTAATATAATTAAGTTACATAATAACTTGCAGCTTCCTACCTTACATTTAAATAACATAATACATGCTCGGTCAATTTATCAGTTTATTATAGGTTACCTAAGCCTATCAGATAAAATATGTATAACCTATGTTAGGCTTCCAGCCCTTTCTTACCGATGTTAATTATTTGATTACATGTAAATGATCGAATCGTTAGCCAGCTAAACTGAGAAAAACTCCTATTTGTACACCTAACATAAATGCAGGTTCATGGTTTGGATCAAGGACCCTCGAGTCACTCCCGATATGTGCCCAAACCACTACTACTGCATTTACCATTTAGCTTGGCATTCTGTATAAACAAACAAACCAATATAAAATCTAAAGATAAGATTTTCGAAGAATTTACTTCAACAAATTTCAAATTGATTTACACTCTATTTATAGTTAACTTTGAAAAAGTACCTGTCATTCGAAATTCAAATTTATGTCGTCTGCCAAAATGGCTGAAAATAATGGAAGCGAATTCGCCCCCTTATTTTGTCAAAATTCGACGACAAGTACTAATTTGGGGTTAGGGTTAGGGTTAGGGTTAGGGTTATTACTTGGTTGCATTTTACAAAGATATTTCTGATAATTAAACTTAAATTGTTTTTCTAAATAATCATAATTCGATCTTAGTTTCGACTAATCATCTGATCTTCTTTCTTCATTTGCTGCATTTTCTTTGGATTATGCTACAATAAACCCACAAAAAACACTTTTAGGAACAATTAAGTAAAATATTGCTAATTAAACTAAATGCTCCAACTACTGATGAAATATTGAAAAAATTACATTTAGGTAACAATTAACTAAAATAGTGTTAATTAATTCATATGCTCTAAATAGTGATAAAACAGCAAAAAACCCTTTTAGAAACAAATAAAGAAAATAGTACTACAGAGTTAAAATGCTCTAAATAGTGACCAAACCTGATAAAAAACAATTTTAGTAACCATTAATTAAAATAGTTCTAATGAAATGAAATGCTCTAAATAGTGATAAAACACTTTTAATAACAATTTAACAAAATAGTAATAATGAATTAAAATGCTCTAAATAGTGATAAAACAGCAAAAACACTTTAGTAACAATTAAGTAAAATAATATTAATAAATTGAGATGTTCTAAATACTGATAAAACATTGAAAAAATACTTTTAGTAACAATTATGTAAATTAGTGTTAATGAATTGAGATGATCTAAATAGTGATAAAACAGAAAAAAAACACTTTTAGTAACAATAAAGGAAAATAGTGCTAATTAATTAAAAGGCTCTAAATAATGATGATACGGCAAAAAAACATTTTAATAACAATTAATTAAAATAGTTCTAATGAATTGAAATGCTATAAATAAGATTTTTTTTTAAATTCAAAGCAATTTATTGCTACAACAAAAAGGTACAAAAACTATATACTAAAAAACTACAAAAAGCTATTTACTAATATAATATATATATATATATATATAATATAAAATGTCTGTGTGTGTGTTGTGTGTGTGCATTTTATGCAATATTTTCAAATGAATGTAGTGTATTATTGTCGCTAAGTAGGCATTGTCTATTAAAGAGGAATGTTCACAATTTCTTTCTGAATTTCTTGAATTTTTTCTCAAATTTAAATTCTCTATTTAAGTTATTCCATATCTTAGTTTCTGTGTGGTGAAAACTATTAAAATATTTATCCAAGCATAAAAATGTTTGAGAACGTTCATTTGATTTAATATACTGTTTTAAAAACGAAATTGCGGCCTGGCCAAATTTGAATTTAAATAATATTGATAACATACGTATTTGAATTTGGAAATAAGGGGGTAATATTTTGTATTTTAATCGTAATCGGATGCATTGTTGTGTTTTTGTGAAAATTGAGTGTTTTAAGGGACCAATTAAAAGTTTTAGACAGTAGGATGTGATGTTTTGAATTAATATTTGTAAAGAGGAATGAGCAATATTGAAAGTGTGAAAGGCAGAGTGCATTTATTAATTGTTTGTGGTACATATTAAAAATATTCTGAGAGGATAAAGATACCTAACTCCAGAAGTCATTTTTTAAATTTTAGCCATTAAGAATTGTTCGAAATTTGAATCATTGTCAATTTCAACACCTAAATAGTTCATAGATTCACTTTTCTTTATTGGTACATTATTTAATTTAAGTTCTATGTTTTTTGTGAGATTTCTGTTTTTCTTAGGGGAGAATAGTATAAATTGTGTTTTGTCAATGTTTACTTTCAATTGATTATTTGAGAAATATTTTGTTAAATTTTCAATGTCATGTTGGAGATTTTTAGTTGCATTAAATGCATTTATATCAGTACTTATAGGTATCATCTGCATATTGATAAATTTTACTGTTTTTTAACTGTTGAGTTATGTCATTAACATAGATTGCAAATAGAATAGGTCCGAGAACTGTGCCCTGGAGAACCTTACAGTCCGTCATAATATATTTTGGTTTTTTACCATTAGGTGTAACTCTTTGCTGTCAATTTGTAAGGAAAGTCATTTTTAAGTTATAATATATTAATTTGTTCCTTAATATGTCAAAATTCATTGAGTTAAAAGCTTTGCTCAAGTCAAGGAGTGCAACACAACTACATTTGTTTAGGGTTAAATTAGATTTTATTTGTTCTGATCTTGATAAAATTGCATCTTGAGTGGTATAACCATTACGAAAACCAAATTTTTTGTTTGAAAAATATTTTCAGATATCAAATATGCATTTATTTGATTATTTAATAATTTTTCAAATAGTTTACTAAAGGGATGGCCAATGCAAATAGGCCTATAATTTTGTGCATTTAGAGGGTCACCTTTATATATATATATATATATATATATATATAC
>CABFPE010000218.1:831164-844192 GCA_900660155.1 Hofstenia miamia | reverse complement strand
CTTTTGTCATATTTTATCTTTGGTTCATAGTGGTGCCCCTTCTTGTTCACGGTTCTGAGATCTTGTTGAAGTGCTCTAGTTTGGGTTTGAGTAACTCTCTTTGTTGACTTTTTTTCTTTTTTAGTATTTGTCCTGTTGCATGATTTCCACTCTTACTCATAGATCCTGTCAAAGTATGTGGATTGTTCCACAACAATCAAAAGGCATTATTACTTTTCATCATTTGTTAATCTATAACATTTGTTGTATATTTGCAGGTAGGGATTTACTAACCAGATACTGTTTAGCTTTTTGTATTTTCTGTTAATGTAACATAACTAGATTTAACAATTTACTATTTAGGTGATTTAGCCATACAGCACTTTCTCCAATGATCCATGATGGGCGTCTGCCTGAAGCTGATCTCCACATCCAGTTTCACCAGTTCACCAAGGATCCATTTGATTGAGATCCACCTCTAACCTCAACAATATAACTTATGTGTACCCTATCCTAGCTCAGTGTATACTCAAGACAAGACAAAATTTGACTTATTCTCTAGTGCTTCATGATAATGCAACCTGACTTGTTACTAGCTGCCTTATTGATATTACATATAACCATTACCAAAATATACTGGCTTTATTGACTAGTTTAATAGTTGGCAGCTTCCTAACCTACATTTAATAATTACTACATGCTCAGTCACTTTATCAGTCACTTTATAGTCAAGAATTTGGATCTAGAATATTTATAGATGTAATTCCTAGGTTTTGGTTATCCAACTGAATTTCAAATTTATTATAATTTATACATGTAGTAAATGATTGATAGTCAACTAACCCTAGAATTGATCTCATGATGGATCGAGACCACTACTAAACACAACTCATTTAGCTTGACATTCTATAAAATATTCAAACCATATCAATAGAACAATGTAACAATTGCTTACAGTGAGTTCAATCTATTTATAGTAATTTTGGAAAAGTACCTGTTGATTTCAAATTTAAATTCTTTGTCTGCCAAGATGGTGTCTAAAAATAATGGAAGCAACTTCACCCCCTTGGTTTTGCCAAAAAGTGTTATTATAAACAGATACTAATCTCTCATAGTTGACACTTATTTTGCTTGGTTGCATAACACAAATTAATCTAAACTGATTGTATAATTTTTCAATATTTCTAATCATAATTCTTCTCTGATCTAATAATCTAGCAGCTTAGTTAATTTGGATGATGCAGTAGACAATGCTAATTGCCTTTCAAATGATGTTATGGAGACTATCTTTGGGATCACATTTTAATTCCAAACAACTATGAATGGATGGGGGAAAGCCCCTACAGATAATAGAGAAAAGATTTTGTACTTGTGCTTGATGTGGGGTGCTCTATAATGATCTTCAAAGTAACCTAAAAGTAATTGATAATCAGTCTTGGTTTCATGGTCCAACATCGTATATTGGTTGTAAGCCAATGGAAACTGAGACACAGCAGCTTCTTGATGTAACATCCTGCACTGGGCCTTTGTAGCACAATGTATCATCATTAGTAATTATCACTCAATAANGGTCTTTGTGCCAGGCCATAAAAGTGTGCTTAGGTTAGGAATAGGGGTTTTTATTCTCATTTAGTTGACTACTAATCATTAACATATATGTATTAAACTTAACAAGCTTGAAATACAGCTGGTGAGAAGAAACCTAGGGATTTATATTTATATTATTTTAGATCCAAATTAATAATGATAATGAAACCAATAATGTGACTAAGCATGTAATGGTTATTAAATGTAGGTTAGGAAACTGTTGCATATCAAACTAGTTTATTAAAGCCAATATATTTCAGCAATGCTAGAAGTAATATTAACTATGCAGCTAGTGATAAGTCAGGTTGCAAGTACATGAAACATTTCTACAAGTAGAGACTAAGTTGAGTTGTGTTTTGTCTTGAGTATACACTGAGCTAGGATAGTGTACACATAAGTTATATCAATGAGCTGAGAAGTGGAACTCAATCAAATGGATCATTTGTGAACAAGTGATTCTGGATGTGGAGATTGACCTAGGGCAGATGCACATTACCAACAATGAGAAGGGATGCTGCATTGCTTCATCACCTAAATAGTGATTATAGTAATGTCTGTTAATTAAAGTTAATGGAATTAAGTGGAAGTTAAGCAGTGTCAAATTAGTACATCCCTACCTGCAAGTACACTTCTAAAGTTACAAAGTAGCAAGGAGAAAAGGGTGACAAAGCCTGGTAGAGGATGTTACAATAAGATCACATTATCAGTCACATTATAGTCCTTAAATTTGGATTTAGATTAATATAAATGTAAATTCCTACATTTGGCNAATTGATAATCAGTCTTGGTTTCATGGTCCAACATCGTATATTGGTTGTAAGCCAATGGAAACTGAGACACAGCAGCTTCTTACTGTAACATCCTGCACCTGGCCTTTGTAGCACAATGTATCATCATTAGTAATTATCACTCAATAAATGGCGGGTGAGGATTTACTGATTTAATAGACTGCTAGACCTTTCCTCTTTATCTAACTAGTTATGTTAACTGAGTACTAATCATCATTGTTTAGGTGACGAAGCCGTGCAGTGCTTTCTCATCAATCATCTGTGGGCTACTGCCCGAAGCCAATCTCCACACAACAGTTCCTCTCCTTCATTAGCAACTGACCAAGTTCACTGCACCATCTCAGCTCAATGAGAACTAATTATGTGTACCTTACATTAGCTCAGTGCATGTACTCAAGTCAAGATACAACTGACTTAAACTCAATTTTGTAAAGTGTTTGTTGGATTGATTAAGTAAAGCAACCGGGCGTTGACACTAACTGCATTTATTTAATATTAAAGTAGCCATTACTGTAAAATTACTGGCTTTAACAATTATCTAATATATTGCAGTTTCCTACACTTACATTTAATAACAGTACATGTAAAGTCATTTATTCGGTCGATTATTGTCAAGTCTCCTACTATTAGTAATAAAGATATAATCCTAATGTTTGGCTATCCAGCCATTTCAAGCATCTGTTAAAATGTACATGTAGTGATCGATAGTCAGACTAAGCAAGAATCGAAAAACTCCTATCCGTAACATAAGTGCTGTTTCATGACTGGCACAAGGACCCTTTGAATCGCTCCCATGATGGAATCCAGCCACTACTCGACACAACTTGCTTAGCTGAACATTTTATTAAATATCAAACCAGATAAATGAAGAATGAAAATAAAATAAACTCTGAAGAATTTATTGTTCATCAAATTTCTCTTAAATTCTAAGCTATTTATTTAAAAAGTTTTAAGTACCTGCTGATTTTGAATTTTGAATTAATCTTCTGCCAATATGGCTGTTCTTACATAAGCGTAATTTCGCTTGTTACAATTTGTCAAATATTACTTAATCAGCTCTGGTATTTTTCTCACAATGTACAATATTGTAACTTAGTTGCATATTACAAAATGAATAAGATAATTACCTAAATTTTACAATCATTTTTTGATTACATTTAATCACTGTTAATCTTTTGACGCTGATCTCTTTGGTTTGCAGCTTATTCTTTTTGGTGATGCTACATTGAGACTTATGATATTGCTTCATTGTCAATTCAAATAGAAAAAACCACTTGTCAAAGGATTGGGATACTTCATTGATTTGACCAGTAAATTTTGGGTGCACCAAATATTTGCTAAATTATTCTTGTCCATTGCCAGATTCTGGAGGAAGAATTGACTTGGAAAACTGTGGCCAACCACTTGTTGCAGAATACATATACCAAGATTAGAACTTCCATCAGCAACATGTTTGTAAGCAGGATGCACAACTGTTGTGTTAACAAGAGCAACTGGAATATGATGTAGCACTTGAGGATTGTTGGGTGTAGCCAAAGTGGAATATGTAGACACATTTGTTATAGACAATTGTATAAATGTTGGATTAAAACTTACAAAAGAGGCACATAACGATGCAGAATTAGAAGTTGACATTTTCAGATGTTCGTATTGTGAAGCTGACACCCTTGTTGAAAAGCTAACATTTGAGCAAATTGATTATTTAACTTTTCACCAAAACCATCAAGGACGTCAATCAATACATTACAGGTGACGTTTTTAGCAGACATATGAGAGGTGGTAGTCTTAGATGTGGGAGTGAGTTCACTAATCTGAAGTTCTAACAACATTATCACTTCCAACATTTTTTCCCATTCTCAGATATTTGACATGCTGGGGGTTACACTCAGCTTGCAGTGACTTATATGTCTTTTAATTTCCATTCACATGGCTACCTGTTGAGACAGTGATTCCATTAGATGCTCGATTTCCAATGTCTGCACATCAAAACATGATGTAGGCTCACTAGAAGGTCAAATGGGAATAGGTGGAGCATTATGAGGGTTAATGACTTGACGACTATTCACTGGAGAAACTTGACTAGGAGAAGTTGGTAAGGACACATTAAAAAACGATCCAATGGTACAAGGGGTAATGTTTGGGCTACCAAAACTTCCACAGGGGATGTTACATGTGGAAGTCCCAAAACAAGGAGAACAAACAACTGTGTGATTAGAATCCATCTAATGACAAGTAAGAAAATAAATAACACTTCTCAAGTAAATCAACATTTGGGAGCACTCTCCCAGCTAACCAACAAATAGAATTAACAGAACAGTAGCAACACTAAAAAGAATGTACAGCAGTAATTGGCAATAAATCCAACATGTAACAGCACAGAGACCAGAGCAGCTTAATGGTCAGGGGAAATCCATCCCAGCTGACACAATGCAAGTAAAACCAAAGCAAAACAAGTTAGGAACATTGGATGACTGTATGGGTAAGCACACAGGTTTCATGCCTGGAGTACATCTCCAAGCATTGATTCACCTGCACACTGCAACAGGAGAGATTAAGTAGCTTGACTAATACTCCAATTTTTTGAGATAATGTCAGGGTCACCATGTAGAATCAGGGGCTCAAAACTACACTAACACTTAATGAAATCATTGTCATGGCAGAAGGTTGCCAAAGTGGCCATATCTTAACAGCCCCAATTCTAGCAAAACATAACATATAGAAAAACATTGGTAATTCATCCATGTAACTAGTAATTGCTTAGAAAACATCCAGCTGAAGTGCTATCCAGGGAAAGAGAAGTTCGTAACTTGCTTGATTGGTGCTACCCTATTTGTCTCAGACCTAATTATCCAGCTCAATACAAAATAAACAACTCAATGATTTTCTTATCTCTCAGCTCACTAAATAATAGCATGTAATTACCATGCATTTATGTTAACCAATGGTATAATATCATTACAGTGTAGTCAATTATCAGTGCATGTACATGTTGCATTTGAACAAAAGGTTATATTTTATCTATACATAGCTGTACATGTAACCTAATGCAGTCCACAATTTGGGCTGCATACCATCTGAATGCTACTAGTTGATTCAGTACTTGAAGATGTACTCCCAAATTGTTGCTGGAAACTTACACAATGATTATTGTAAACATAACATATCAAAAAAATAAAGTAGAAAAAAAGTGAACAAAGTTGAGGTGAGATAAACTCTATTGAACATTAACTTAATCATTGCTCATATTTATAAATTGTTTCAAAAATTATTACCTGCCTTTGTTAACAACTAAAATCATACAACCATGTTTCCCTCGCAAATTGAATTGAGCAACAAATATGCATAGCACCAAATTGAACTGAGTTAAGTTCACTGACTATTACAGAACATAATAATTTCTCCACTGTCTTTTCCAAACATTGCACATTAGATGCACATCTGTTGCTGTCTTTTCCTCTCACATTTGGTAAATGTCCACATGCTCTGGCTTTAGACAACCTCATAATTTTTGAACTTGTTTGGTACATGTGGCTTTTCTCACCATTCCTGATAACCAAAGAGTTAAAAAATTTAAAATTAGCACAGATTTATTACCAAGCTTTAATGTCTAATCCAATTAAAATAATGTATCATCACTGATGTATTAATATGTGAAAGAATGAATGATGAAAATGTATCCATCCATCTAAACTCTTTTTAACTTATAAAATGTGTTTGTAATGTTTTTTATCCCTAGTAGCCCATTCATGGGTATTTTTAACAAATTCAAAAAGAAATAACTATAAAATTATAAATTTTAATGATACTTGTATTTTTTCTTGAAGCAAATACCCTCCATGTTTAAAATATCGATCAATTTTCATACACACCAACTAATTTCTTAAGAATACTTAGGAATTTTTTGCAAAACATGCAAATTGTTAAGACCTCTACTATATGATTATGTAAACTATGTGTATATATGACTAAAATATTTCTCCAAATATTATGAAATATTATATACTTGGTTGGATTCAAAGCAATCCTTCATTAATAATGGGATATAATGTCAGTATGCATTATTCACTAAGATTGGCACAATACATATCAAATTTTCCTGCACACACATGAGAATTCTAAAATTATTCATAGTTTGAATATGTGATGTGTGATGAACCCAATTCTATAACCACACCCACATTGCTCATGAATTAACAAAAGGTTATGACTCATTAATTAGCACCTGTCAATCAATAGTGAACCCTCTTTGTCTCATAATTTATTATCTAGCTAAATACAAAATACACAGCTCAGTTGTTTTCTTATCTCTCAGCTCACTAAATAATAGCATGTAACTGCCATGCATTCATGTTAAACAATAATAAAATATCATCACAGTGTAATAAATTATCAGTGCATGTGCATATTGCATTTGAACAAAAAGGTTTATTAACCCTATACATAGCCTTACATGTAACCTAATGTGGTCCACAATTTGGGCTGCTTACTGTCTGAATGCTACTCATCAATTCAGTACTTGAAGCAGTACTCCCAAATTGTTGCCAGAACAAACACAATAATTATTGCAAACATAATGTATGAAAAAAGTAAACTAAAAAAGAAAGTAAATGCAATTGAGGTGTTATAAACTTTATTGAACATTAACTACAGCATTGTTCCTATTTTTACATTGTTTCAAAAATTATTGCCTGCCTTTGTTTACAACTAAATTAATACGACCATGTTTTCTTCCCAAATTAAAATGAGCAACAAATACACATACCACCAGCTTGAGGGTAAAAATATATTAATATCAAAAACTGAGCTTGAAATGAAATAAGTGACGTCATGTTGAAGTCAATATAGAGAGTTACAAATTAGAAAATGAATAAAAATAGCCACAAATATTGTAACAATATAAAAAATAGTAATAATGAATGAATATGCTTAAAATAGCAATAAAACTGCAAAAAAACTCGCATTTAGTAAGAATTAAGTAAAATAGTGTTAATGAATAAAGGTGATCTAAATAGTGATAAAACAACGAAAAAACACTTTTAGTAACAATTAAGTAACATAGTGTTAATGAATTAAGGTGCTTTAAATAGTGAAAAACAGCACAAAAACACATTAAGAAACAATTAAGTAAAATAGTGCTACTGATTTTAATTGAAATAGTGATAAAACAGAAAAAACACTTTTAGTAACAATTAAGTAAAATAGTGCTAGAAATTAAACTGCTATAAATAATGATAAAACAGCAAAAAAGTTTATTAAGGCTTAAACAAAATTGTACAAATGAATTAAAATGCTCTAAATAGTGACAAAACATCAAGAAAACATTTTAGTATCACTTAAACAAAATTGTACTAATGAATTAACCTGCTATAAATAATGAAATTAAATGCTCTAAATACTGATAAAACATTGAAAAAATTACATTTAGTAACAATTTCACAAAATAGTACTAATGAATTAAAATGCTCAAAATAGTCATAAAATTGGAAAAAAAAACATTTATAGTAACAATTAAGTAAAATAGTGCTGATGAATTTAAATGTTCTCTAAATACTGATAAAACATTGAAATAATTACTTTTAGTAAATATAATTTAAAATAGTGTTAATGAAATAAACAATACAAAAACTGAAAAAATCCAAAAAAACACTTAGAGAAACAATTAAATAAAATTGTGCTACATAATTTAAATGCTTTAAAAATTGATAAAACAGTAAAAAAACATTTTGTAGCAATTAAGTAAATTAGTGTTAATGAATATAGATGATCTAAATAGTTATAAAACAGCAAAAAAAAAAATTTAAAAATAAGGTGAAATAGTGTTAATGAACTTAAATGCTCTAAATAATGAAAAAAATTGAAAAATTTCTTTTAGTAACAATTAACTAAAATAGTGTTAATTAATTCAAATGCTCCAAAAAGTGATAATTCTGTCAAAACACATTTATAGAAACAATTGAGTATAATAGGGCAAATGAATTGAAATGCTCTAAATAGTGACAAAGCAGGGAAAAATCATTTTTAGAAACAAAGAATTAAAATAGTTCTAATGAAATTAAATGCTCTAAATACTGATAAAAAAATAAAAAATTATTTTTAGTAACTATTAGGCAAATAAGAACTATTGAATTAAAATTTTGGAAATACTCATAAAACACCAAAAAAACACTTTCAGTTACAATTAAGTAAAATAGGGATAAAAAAGTGAATTGCTATAAATAAGTATAAAACAACCAAAAAAAAATTTTAGTAACAATTAGGTAAAATAGTCCTCATGAAATTAAGTGCTCTAAAAACTGATAAATAGTTGAAAAATTTTTTTTACTAACAATTAAGTTTAATATTAATAATTTAACTAAATGCTCCAACTACTGATAAAACATTGAAATAATTACATTTATTAAAAATTAACTAAAATAGTGTTAGTTAATCCATATGCTCTAAATATTGATAAAACAGCAAAAACATTTCTAGTAACCATTAAGTTAATTAGTACTATTGTAATATAGCTACCCAGGTGAAACTAACACTTCATAACTAGATAATCTACTTAGAGAATCAATCCAGGGATCAGCACCAGCTATCACGGGGTAAGTATTATCTAAGTTTCCTCTTCTTTCCTTTAATTGTATATTCCACATTGCCTTAACAGATATTCCAATAACAATTAGTAAGTAGTATTGTTTAGATACTTCATCAATGGAAGAGGATTGAAATCTCTGGGCGCACTTGCCCAACGCCAAGTCACTGAGATCATAACAGGCTCGCCAGAACTGTCAACAACTCCATCCTTTTCCGTAGTTACAGATCCGATCCATTGTGAGTCCAACTCAGCTCAGTCTCATGAAACTATGTTTGTTATGTGTGCCCTAATGAGTGAAATAAACTATGAACACAAATCGACTTAGTGCTCAAGTTCAATTCATATATTGTCAGTAGTTGTCGGCAATGACAGACACTAGCTGCTATTACGTAAAAAAACATTTAATATCATATAGAGCAGCTTCCTACATATAATAAACTACGATACAAACTATTAACTACAAACTACTGACATATTAAAAATAAGACACAATGCTAGCTACTAAAAAACTATGTACAAACGCTAGCTACAAACTACTATTAAAATAACTATAAAATCGGTCACATTATCAGTCACGTTATTCGTCATAATTTGGATCTAAAACTCGGTTAATGTAAATAGTAATATTTACTTACGATGGCAAAAACGCCTTTGTTGCATTTGTTACTACATGCTAGGGAATGAATTGAGTGCGAGCCAAACGGGAGAAAAATTCCTACACCTATCCATAACTTAGCTGCAATACAACAATCGAGCGCGATACCCATTAACTACTCCTCCACTGCTAGCACTACGATTGTTGCACACAGAAAACCGTTTAGCTGCTCATAACGTAATAAATAATCAAACCGCAATAACAAAAGAAAATATAACGAAGTTAATATTCATCATCTTCACAGCTTGTGGTTTTCTATTTATACAAAATTTATTATTTACCGATTAAATGCTGCTAAACAAGTACCAGTCGCCTAATTTCAATTTCGATTTTCCCATGCTAAATATTTCTGCGTACCTGGTGGCTATGCAGAACTGTGTGCAGGCGATTCGTCTACACTTAATTTTGTCAAACCTTTTCGGCGACTAATACTTGCCGTAATTACTCTGTCAATATTAATAAATGCATTTTCCAAGAATTAACATAAATCATCAATAGAGTTTTGGTTGTTCTTTCTTGGATGATGCTACACGCCACCCTCAGCCTGCAACGGTTTTAATATAGCACGTTCCCCATGCACCATCGCATCTGCTCTTCTTATGATTGTCTCTGCTTCAACGTTGTTCCAGTGTGTCTCAGCGAATTCTGGCTGTTTCGTCATCTTCAGAACTGCTTCCTTTTCGGTTGTTGTTATGTCTGTGTAGCGTATAACTTCCGTGTTTCTTATCGATTCATCTATCATTGTAATTTGTCGTAATTCGTTTATCTTTTGCGTGAATATAGAATGGAATTTTCTGTATAGTTTCAACCCTTTGATTCCGATCATGAGAGTCATTAATGCATCCGCGCGACTTGTGTGGGCTAATCCTTCTTTCAATCTACTGTCCGGATAAAAGAATTTAAACACTGTGACAAGACTTTTAGTATTTTCAACGTCCTTATAGAAAAAGCTAATGTTATTTTTAACATCTTCCTCTGTTATTTGTTCTGGATCTATCTTGTTCATCCGTATCATCGTTATTATTTCTATTCTTTTCGACACATCATAATATCGGTATTCCTTATTCCAAATGTCTAACCACACTACATCATTAACGCCAGAAAATAGTATAATCGTTTTTAACGATCTCTTCTCTATTTCGTTTTTCATATCTTCTAGTTGTAAATGTATTGGTTTTCCGTCATTGTATAAATCGTATGGTGTGATATTTCCTTCTATAAAGATCCGTTCCTGATTATTTTCATTTAGCATTATCGCTTTAGTTTTCTTGTACGCTTCCGATCTTACTATCTTATACCCTTCTTCTTTAGAGTTGACATATGTTTTGAATTCATGGATATACCCTTTTGCCACTTTCACATTTTTAGGAACTCTCCATCGCGGTAGTACCATCGGTATCGACACTGTAGGTGGAGGTTTACACTTTAGTATTTTCGTGTCCACATTCGCTTCTATCTCTCTGTATGTTGTTTCCGTTATTGAACACGACGCCATGCCTATCGTAGCTGGGTAATTCATTTTTGCTTCTCCTATCTTTTCCCAGAACTTGTCTGTTAGTCCTTTTCTTCTTAGTCGCACTGTAGCTTCTGGTGAAATCTGGATTTTTGATGTGACACACTCGACGTCTATTGCTATCTGATTGTGGGCTTTTAACATTTCATTTACTTCTGTTCTTGTAAATGCTTCTGTAAACATTATCTTCATTGTCGACACTGTATGACTTTCTTTTACTGTTTGATAATTTCTTTCTTCTATGTCTTTTTCTCTTTCTCTTGTTATTTTTATCTCCACCAGATATCTCTCATCTTCGGTGTCCACCCATTCAATTGTACTCGTAGGACTGAGATTACCCCATTTCTCCATGTTTATTTGATCTATTTTGGTTTGTGTCTTCGGTGACATTATTATTTCCGTCGAAGTCAGCAATTCATCTTCAGCAATCATTTCTTGTTGTGATTTTGACATCATCTCCATTATTTCCACTGGTGTTGTGATTCCCGCTTTCTTCATTTCCTCGGCCTTTTTTATTGTTTTAATGAACGAACATTTCGGCGCTTCTCTTGTGTACCTTTCTGTTTGATTACTTAATCTTTGATCCATATTTTTCTCTTTTAATATTTCCATAACTTCAAGCGTACTATAAATTTTTCTTTTCACCAGTTTTTTCGTTGTTAACCATGGAGATTCTTCTGCTGGCTTCAATCTTGTCTCCGCCGTCGCACCCCAAATGTATTTTCTCGTCACGTCGTCAAATATCGATACTTCATTCGGACATATTCCAGTGTTGTTTGCTATCGAGACCATTGTTACCTTACACGTTGGGTTTTTCTCAGTAATCATTCTTAAAATATTCTTCTCCAATGTGTGCATTGGTTTGTCTTTCTTGTCCGGGGATGCGAGTTTTTCGGTACTTCCTATCAATAACCAATTTTTCGTTGCTGTTGTTATCGGTGAGAAGGCTATTTCGTATTTCTTCTCTTTCGCTATCATCACTCTCGTTTTCCTCTTCATGGGAAGTTGTATTTTTTCGTTTTCTGTTAAGAATATGGCTAAAATCCATATGGAAGTCCGATATCGTATTTCCGGTGCATTCGTTTCCTCAAACATGTATTTCCTGAAATCCTTCTTAGTATTCAGTTCATAGGCCTTGTTTATTTCATGCAATACCACTTCAACCGACTTATGGTACTTCTTTGATGGCGAATCTATTTTTATTTTCGGCCATTTCTCCTGCGTTGGTTTTGTCAATTTCATTTTGCGCCACGTTTGCTGTATCTCCTTTAAGTACTCTTGCCGTTGATTGAGACTACACTTAATATGAAGCTGTGTTAGTTGCTCCAAGTTCACTGCATTTGTCATTAGTTCGATCGTCCGCACTTGCTGATATATCTCAATCGCTATCCACGGTTCTACCATAATCCTATACACTGGTGTCCAATAATCCAATTGGAGATCGAATTTTATCAGTTGCGATATTTCTTTCTCATACTTTTTCCGTTCATATATAAAAATATTCTGAATTTGTAGGATCATATTTCTTAGAAATTCCGGTAGGTCTTCCTCTGTGCTTATTGTGATTATTACGATTTGAACTCCTGTCTTTTCAGCTAATTTAAGTGTGTGTTGCACGTGTTTCTCCAAATGACCATTGTATTCCTTTTCTTTTAGAATATGAATTATCGTTAAATTGTTGGGGTCAATGTTAATCTGTTCGATTGCTGCGACCGCATCCTTATTTCTCATTAGACGTTGCACTTCATTCAGAGTAAAATTATCATTGAATACTGTATGCACCGTGCTTCTGAAGTATGGTCTCTCTAGTGTTTCATTCATTCGCTCAGGATAGCTTATCAATGTGTTAATCATGGGGCGGTTTCCTTTATCTAGTACCAACGGTAAGTTCATTTTCATCTCTCTTCTTATCAAACTTATCAAACT